>NW_024121876.1:4728508-4756627 GCF_016745375.1 Pimephales promelas | reverse complement strand
GGGCAAACCCCATTGGGCAAGTAGGCATCTCAAATAAAAAGCAGACAATTTTGAGCACAAAGTGATGTTTGGGCTAGAATGTTTAGATGGCAATACATTTGACTTCTTTCATTTGCTGTTCACGGCATATCATTTGTTATGGTAATATGCTCACACTGTCACAATCTGGACTGGACTTCTCAGAAAGTCAATACGGGTATATTGTGAATTACATTACCATTTAAAATAACTTGTTTTTCTATGTGAATATATTTTGCAATGTAATTTAGTTATGTAATGGAAAAGCTGTATTTTTCATCATTACTCCAGTTTTCAGTGTCACATGAAATCATTATAATATGTTGATTTAGTGCTCAGTTATTATCAATTAGTGTTATTATTATTGGTTCATATTATTATCAATGTTAAATACAGTTTTTGCTGCTTAAAATTTGTGGTGAAACTATGATTATTAATTAAATTTGCGTTGAAACTATGAATATTAAACATTACATTATTTAACAGGCAGTACAAGTTTTGTCAACATTGATGATAATAATAAGAAATGTTTCTTGAGCTCCAAATTAGCATGTGAAGAGTTCAGATGCAAAAGCCTCTAAATGCCATTTGAAATTTTCTTCTTTATTGATGATTTTTATCAAACTTGTATATTTAAGTTCAGTAATTTCACTTAAATAACAATTAATAGGTAATAATCATTGCCATTTAAGTGAAATCACTGAACTTAAATATACAAGCTTGATAAAAATGATCATTCTAGAAGAAAATTTCAAATGGCACTTAGAGGCTTTTGCATCTGAACTCTTCATGTTCTGAAGAATAATGTAAAACTGAAGACTGGCTGCTGAAAATTCAGCATACCATGGCAAAAATAAATTATGTTTAAAAAAATATATTCAAATACAAATAAGTTATTTTAAATTGTAATAATATTTCACAATATATATATTATTTCACAATATATATATATATATATATATATATATATATATATATATATATATATATTTCACAATAATATTTCACAGTATTTTTCATCAAATAAAAGCAGCCTTCTTTCAAAAGTCTTCTTTCAAAAACATTTAATCATTCTTAAAGGGATAGTTCACTTTGAAATACATTTTTGGTATGTTTTAGCTTACCTCAAGGGCATCCAAGATGTAGGTGTCTTTGTTTCCACAGTATTTTCAATTTTGATATTTTTAGGTCAAACCGTTCTTGTCTGTCAGTCATATAATGCAGGTCTATGGTCACCACCTCAAAGAGCATGCACAGAGAAGTCCAAATTAAACATGATTCAATGACTCGTAAATGTAAGTACACATTGATGGCCTAAGGCATGAAACGAGTGGTTTCTGTGAGAAAACCAACGTTTTTACCTCTTGTAACCACAGCCACAAAGCGTCCGCGCCCTCAGATCACTAGGACATGGCTGTGGTTAAGAAGTAAAAACGATATCGAAAACCGCTCGTTTCGTGTCATAGGCCATCAATGTGTACTTACATATACGAGTCATTAAATCATGTTTAATTTGGACTTCTCTGTGCATGCTCTTTGAGGTGGTGACCATAGACCTCTATTATATGACTGATAGACACGAACGGTTTGACCTAAAAATATCAAAATTGAAACTACTGCGGAAACAAAGACACCTACATCTTGGATGCCCTTGAGGTAAGCTAAAACATACCAAAAATTAATTTCAAAGTAAACTATCCCTTTAATTATTACACACTTTTGACTGACTGTATAACTACCTTTATGAATCAATGGGCATCTTAGCATCAATTTGCACATGCTTGAAACTTTTGTTCACACAATAGTAAACGAAAAAGAAAAAATGTATTTACTCTCTCTATCGCAGGTGTGGCAGTGTGGCGGCAGTATGGAGGTTCTTCCATGTGCCAGAGTAGCGCACATTGAACGCACAAAGAAACCGTACAACAATGACATCGACTACTATGCCAAGAGAAACGCGTTGCGGGCAGCAGAGGTCTGGATGGATGAGTTTAAGTCCCACGTCTATATGGCCTGGAATATCCCCATGAATGTGAGTGAACGTTTTAGTAATCACCCTCACCCAACCTAATTTGTGTGAGTCTAGGCAGCCAATGGTTAATGGAAAATGATTGCTGTGATTAATTTTGTCCTGATTCATTTACTTGCGTGTCTTCTGTGCAAGGCACAGTACACAGAACAAGATTGTAGATTAAGTTTGGCTGCTTGTCAGAGTCAGTTTCAATGTCGTCCTTAACGAACAGTTTCAAATGTTACAGGTTTCATGCTGCAAATACATTAATAAAGCATTAAATTAATAAAATATACATTTAACTGAATTAATTATGATTTGTAAACACAGGCCATTCTTCTTCCTGATGTGAAAAACTGTACTGAAGAGATAATTCAACCAGAGCCAGCACTTAAGTTATTAAAAGGTTTAATTGCATTGAAGTGTTTCAGGAGTGGTCTTGGTCAATAAATGCAATGAGATACTTCACCTCTTAACCGTTATATCAGACGAATTTTAAAATGGAAAGCAAGTTCATAATAGCCAAGTATACATTATTAATAGTTATTCATAATGCAGTAGTGTTCAATTCCACATGGTGCATTCCTGTCTATTACAAAAGTGCCCTCACTAAGCTTGTAACTGGTCTTCAGTACTCAATGATAGTCATTTATAAAACACTTATCATAGTCAATATAAAATTTAGGCCTGTTTCACACAGCACTTAAACAGTACAGAAGCAAAGCAGCGACGTACTGCAAATGCAACAGATTTCATGCTTACAATGTTTCTGTTGTGTATCCAAATTACAGATTTATACTGAAAATAAAAAAAATACGAATCTATTCTATATGAATGTTTCCTTTATATAATGCCTGCAATTTATAAAATGGTTATCTGTACTCTTTTTTTTTTTTTTTTTTTTTCATTATTTTATGGTGCTATATAAAAGCCTTTATTGAAAAAGATTGTATTGATAAAGTTAAACTTTTAGGTTAAATCTTTTATTTTTTATTTTTTTATTTTATTTCCCAGCATTAAATCATAAAATATGCATTTAATTGGATGAATGTAATTATTTTATTTTATTTTTCAGCATTATTTTACATTCTTCTAATTATTATATTTATTTATTATTTTTTATTGTATATTCATTATTTTTATTTATTTATTTATTTGATTATTTTAGCAACTGCAGTGCTGCAGCCCTGCCAGGTCACAACTACAAGTCATAGTATGATCGCAGCTGTGTGTATAACAATGTTATTGCTTGACTAAATTAACTGCTAAAAGGCATTTGAAATGCAGTCACTTTCATTTTTGCTTACTGATGTATGACTTCATTGCTTCTGTTGTAAACAGGAATTAAATTTAATGTCATAATAAATTGTTACCCATCATTACACACCTATCAATTTAGCTTCTACGTGTGTAAATATTTCCTCACATTGTAAGTGCTTTGTATTTTAGACACTTAAATTAACTCGGCATCAAAACCAGTGGAAAATATGGATGAATATTGAAGGCTTCTCAACTGTTGGGTGCAAGCCTCTCAAATACGGTACAAACTGCATTCGGTATGCATTGAACATAGTTGTGTTTCCTGAACAACAGAACGATTTTTGTATTATATAGGATGGTTGGCAAGCCTACTCCTATTAGTACTTCCACTGAGAATCAGATATTGAGTTTTAGATTCTGAGCGTGTTTTTGAATACCATTAGAAGTTCTTCGCTTCAGTTCACTGAGCAGTTCTCCGTGCTTACTTGAGCCCACTCGCTAGCGCTGGTAATTAAACAGATGATTAGCATGTTAGCGGCTCCTAATGAATGAACAATTGCAGTCTCCCATGACTGACATAAACGCAAACGCGCACTCCTCCTGTTCTCCCTGACAATTTTCAGACGGATTAAACTTTTGTTTATGTGCGATGGTCTGATGAGTGAACACGGTGAATACAAAATTCAAATGATAAATACAAACTACCAGAACCGAATGTCATAAAAGGTACCGAACTAGTCCATAAAAAGCTTGAACAGTCAGGGAAGTTAACAGTATGTAATACCATTAAATATGTAAATATGGAATATGTAATACCATTATATTAATAAATGAGCAGTTCTTTAATTAGCGGGCTAAATTCATAACACCATTTATTATTAGTGTGACAATAAATCCTAACAACACTTCACTTGCGGTAGTTGATTTGACTTTTCCAGCATTATATATATATATATATATATATATATACATATATATATATATATATATATATATATATATATATATATATATATGAAGAGTTCAGATGCAAAAGCCACTAAATGCCATTTGAAATTTTCTTCTTTAATGATGATTTTTATCAAACTTGTATATTTAAGTTCAGTAATTTCACTTAAATAACAATTAATAGGTAATCATCATTGCCATTTAAGTGAAATCACTGAACTTAAATATACAAGCTTGATAAAAATGATCATTCTAGAAGAAAATTTCAAATGGCACTTAGAGGCTTTTGCATCTGAATTCTTCATATATTAATTAACTATGTATGACACTTAACGTTCTGTTGTTCCAGAACCCAGGAGTGGATTTTGGAGACGTGTCGGAGCGCGTAGCACTGAGGACGAAAATGAACTGCAGGAGCTTTCGCTGGTACCTTGAGCATGTCTATCCCGAGATGAGAATTTACAATAACACCATCACTTATGGAGAGGTAATAAAGACAAACCAACCCCTTTATGCACCTCTCATACACTGTTAGTTGAATGCCTCTGTACTCCTGTGAAGAATCCATCATTCTGTTACACTTCTGTTTCTGTTTTTGGCAGGTTTTAAAGTAAAAATGTCACTTCAGCAGCCAATATACTAAGCACATGTGAAGAAAGGATACAAGTTGATATTAGTTTATTTGACTAAATCTTTCTAAAGTAAATAACATTTTATCCTATAGTATATTGCCATTTCCATATGATTACATTACTAATGCACTGCAAGTTGTATTTTTGGACTGAATGGTAAAAACTGCATAAATACAACAGAAATTTAAAGGTAATTGGTTTCCATAGCAACAGTGTACAAAGCATTGGGATTAGCTCCATTTTCCTCATAATGAGATTTAATGAGGCCCCTATTAACTATACAGTGTGTATGGGTTGAGGATGGGAGGTGTGTGTGTGTGTGTGTCTGTGTGTGTGTACTGGAAATCTTTGACCTTGTGGGGACATTTTTTGGTCTCCATGAGGAAAACCACTTATAAATCATAAAGAACAGTTTTTTTTTTATGTAAAAATGCTGAAACTTTTATATGTGAGGGTTGTGTTTAGGGTTACATCATTATGTCTATGAAAAGTCTCAATAAACCATGGAAACCCAACATGTGTGTATTAGAATTCAACAGGCCTAGATCTCAATAGAAGAGAAATCTAACAGCGTTTTCAATTTGTTGAAGAAAAAAATGAGACCTGCATTTCTACATTGATCTCTGGAACTGCAGGGGAGGAAAATCTATAGCTGTATTGGAATAGTTTGTCTCTGAAAATATCCCCGCTAGATCACAGAATCCACATATCTCATCCTCTGCCCAGCATTAGGTTTTATGGACGGTCAATGTTGTCATCTCCCAAACAGATTTGACAAAGCATGTGTATGTGCAATTATATTCAACCTTCAGAGCAGCACAAATGCTATAGGTTTAATTGGGTTACTTAATTGTACACTGTGCTTATGCACTGGAAAAAAATAATATGCTTTATCTAATCAATAAAATTGTGGCAACATATTACAAGCAATATTATTAATTAAATTGTACAAATTAGAATTAATTAGAATATTAATTTGATTAACTATTACTCAATTCAAATTTGTTCAATTTAATGAATAATATTGCTTGTAATCTGTTGCCACAATTTTATTGATTAGATAAAGCATATTCATTTTTACAGTGTGCCTCATGTGTGATGATTTAAATGTCTGTGTGTATTATTGTTTATTCATTTTTCAGGTGCGAAACAGTAAAGCCAGTGGATACTGCCTTGACCAGGGGTCAGAGGAGGATGACAGGGCCATACTTTACCCATGCCATGGCATGTCATCACAGGTAAGTGTTTTCTTCTTGTTGTTGTTTGTTAATTTTTGCATTGGTCAGTATTAAGTTGATCAAAAGCGACAGTTAAGACTTTTAAAAATTAAAGTGCATAATACATTTTTTATATTAATAAATCAATATTGATAAAATTTGAAATTTGCAGTCTCTGAATAATTCTTATATTTCCATATGTTGATATGTAATAGTCTTCACTTAGTAGTGATATATTAACACCCATGAGTAGGACATGTTTAGTATATTAGTGGTCGTCTGATTTTTTTTTTTTTTTTACTTTCCCCTCAATCAATCTTCATGTGGTTACATCATTGCATTCACATTACATTTATGCCCTGAACAGACAGCAAAAATCTTGTTACTGGCAAATGCACGGACAGGGAGCCAAGAATATGCCACATTTGCAAAGATAAATCACTATATCAATTTTGACATATGCAGCGGTCTGGAGAGGGAAAAAATTCACAATTTTCACCAGCACATATTGATGCGAATTGCAAAACTTAAATGAAATTTATAATTGAAACATCTTGTCAACCTCAATGTACTCTTATTTGACATTGCCTGGAGACAGAGAGCCTTTTAGGTTGAAATTACCTGTTGATTGTATCTCGATTTCTGTGTCCTGTCCTTTCATAACTGCCTCCCTTGCAAAGCAGCAGTTATAAGTCATTGGTTTATGTGACTTTGACATCTGACATTTTTATTCATTCGGATTAAATGGATGTGGAATAATCAAACAGTTTTCCTACCAGGCTATGACCTTTGACTGTGTGATGTGACCTTTTCACTGTCATCCATGCGCAAGAGAGATATGATCCTTTGAACAATTTAAAATACAATCTATCTCTCTCTACTCCTCTCTCTCTCTCTCTTTTTTCCTCCCCCCTAAATCTTGTAAGGGAAAATGACAGCTTTAGTCCATAATCCAGGCCTAAGGAAAATAAAGCAATTGAAGTATATTCACATTGTATCTTCAAATTACAATAAAGTCTAGTTTTACATGATACAGCTAAGCTTATTTTTCCCCCAGTTTTTTTCATTTCCTTCGTCATTTAAACTACTTTTAATCCCAAATTCGTAGTTAATATTGGTTGTAGCATTACAAATTGAATCAGAAACATTTTTCAAAGTGTTTTATGGTGTCTGGTATGAATATTTGTTTGTAATATTTGATCTCTAAGATTCTTGGAGAAAAATAAACGTTGATCATTTTCCCCTTTCATCGTTTTGATTGTCAAACATTTTCAAACAGCGTGCCGTCTCATCCTTTTAATGAAAAATCCTTTGTTACTTTGTCCTCTGTGAGTGCTTCTGCTCCATGTGGTACATAATCGGGTTACAGTACGCATGAAGATGAGCTTACTCTATTGTCCTAGTACTGTTTTCACCTTGGTCACTGGGCAATTACCCTCGGTTCTATAGATTAACTTTACTCAATAGAGCGAGCTTGATTTTCAATGAATGTCAGCTTGTACTTCATTGTGATGTGCCGACCTTGGGATCTGATGTCTGAGAGATTGACTTTCAGCTGAATTATTGACCTGTGTTATTCAGTGCAGTGTACTTACCGTAATAGATAGCTACTATCTCGACTTCCATCTCTCTGGGTAGTTAGTGTAAACTTCAGAATGATGGTGGTTTTAATCATACAGCTAAGCACTGCTCATACCTGGAGTTTTCATAAAGGAACAGATCAGCTTGTGATGTACTTGAGAGGTTTTAAACGAATTACATGATGCTTATGGTTATGTGTTTGATACTGTATATGTCCAACATGGGCAGAAAAAAACATGCTTCCTCTGGATTCCAATAGATAATTAGCATGCACTATTTTTAATGACGTTCCAGCTGATGAGGGTAAAACATTGTCTGTCTGTTCGCTTCATTTCACTGAGGTTTGTTTTGTAAACAAGACTGGATTTGCAGACCGATTAAGATTAAAGAACGGTGCTGTTCCGTCTTGGATCTGACACGAATGGTGCAACACACGGACACTCTGGGTCGAACATGTATGGGAGAATCATTCCGGTTGCCATTTTACAACATCGGACGTTTTCAGAACAATTTCCCCTCATCTTTATCTACTATAAAATATGATTTATTTATTTATTTATTTTTTCTAAAAGAATGGTTAATTTTAGTTATTCTACAGCCTGTTAATGGGTGGTGGGACATTTTTTTCCCTATCACATATTTTAGTAATCATAAATTAGGTATCATTCGAAAGCATGTAATTTTAAAACCTTTTACCTCATTTTTTGTGATATCAGCTTTAAATTTGAAACACAACTTGATTAGACATGGTTTTTAGAGTTCAAATTATTTTTAATAATATATTTTGTATGAAATAAAAATTTGCTTTAGAGTGCAGTGTCTTTTATTTTATTTATTTTTTATTTTTACAACCTTACAGTATGTCTGTATTCTAAAGCGTTCATGAATAACAACAATTTATGCACAAAAATAAAATGACATACATTTTCTCACCTTCATGTTGTTCCAAACATTGACTTTCTTTCTTCTGCAGAACAGAAAATAAGATATTTTGAAGAAACTGTGAAAAAATCCCTGGAACCCAGTGACTATGATTGTATGGATAAAAAGTCGTTTTTTAATCTTTTTTTGTGCTCCACAGAAAGTCATTGAAACAACACGAATGTGAGAAAATGTAATTCTCATTTGTGGGTGAACTATAAACTGAATCTAGGATCTTCATTTTCATTTTATACATTGCATATAGGCCTTTTCTGAGCATATATAATATATATTTATTTATTTTTTTTCGCATTGTCTTGATATTTCATTTCAGCTGGCAAGGTACACCACCGAGGGCTTATTGCAGTTAGGACCCTTGGGGTCGACTACGTTTCTGCCTGACACAAAATGCCTGGTGGATGATGGAAGAGGAAGGACTCCCAGCTTGAAAAAATGTGATTCTGTCACCCGGTCCTCCCAGAGGCTGTGGGATTTTACTCAGGTAAGAGAATGCACTCATACAAAACAATTTATTCATAAGCTTGCTGAACGCTTTATATTAATATTTTATTTTCCACTTGAGACATAAGTATTTGATTTCCCTAAATGAAGATTGTTGTTTTGTTGAAGAAAAGCATCAAGTGTTGGATATTAGATTCTTAAAATATACTGTATATTTTATTATAGCATACATGCGTTGAAAATTTTGGGGTCTGGGAGATTTTTATAATGTTTTTTAAAGACGTTTCTTATGTTCACCAAGTCTATATTTATTTGATAAAATAAATTAAAACAGCAGTATTTTGTTAATATAAATTCCTAGTAATAATTTGGCTTAATAAAGACAGAAAACTAATAAAAAGGGAAAAATCACACAACAAAACTGCTAAAACTTTAACTAAAATTCAAATGAATCCTGAAAAAATCATGGGTCAAAAATCAAAAATCATTCTAATATGCTGATTTGTTGCTCAAGAAACATTTCTTATTAGAAATGTTGAAAACAGTTGTGCTGCTTAGTATTTTTTGAAAACTGTATAAAAAAAATGATGACCATAAATTTGCATTTATTTGAAATAGAAATATTTTGTAACATGTTTACATTTTCTTTAAAAAAAATAAAAATAAATCTTACTGTCCTCAAATTTTTGTAGGAGTGTGTGATGCCAGATATATTTACAGTGTTTTGGAATATTTGTTTCTTAGAATGGGCCCATCATAAGTCGAGACACGGGACGTTGTCTGGAAGTTGAAATGTCAAAAGATGCGAACTTTGGCTTGCGGCTGGTCGTCCAGCGCTGCTCAGGGCAGAAATGGATGATTCGGAACTGGATAAAACACCCCAGACACTGAGGACCATCCAACCTCCCTGGGCTGAAGAGCAGCCATACACAAACCCTGGAGTCTAGGGTTGAGACAGAGGAGATGAACTCGCGTGCAAGATACTCTCTTTCAGGGTAAAATGCTTTTAATATAGACGTCCAAAGGTGGAATATAATCTTTGGACGAATTTACCGTTGAACGAGCAGCTAAATCAGAAGACCGTCATCACAGGAGAATTGCAAGTCTACTGTTCAGACTCCCAGTGTACTGAGGCATTATTCTGATGAGCTGTTATAGTGAAATTTCAAGAGGAAAATTCGAAAGAGTTGCTGATAAACGGAGAGAGGAAACAAAAGTCTTGAGTTTTACTTCTTATCAATTGCCATATCAACACTTATTTCTTCAGGCTATGAATTGCTTTGGATAATTGATTATCCACATTGAAACTTTAATCCCAAGTGCTACACAACAACAAAAAAGTATAGACTTTAATCTGACACAATAGTTTCAGCTATTTTCTCTATTGAGTATTTTCTTTCCTTACTTATTTGCTGATGCACAACAAAAACCATGTGTTCACTCATGAACTCATGTGCCTTTCTCCATCTTTATGCCATCAGAACAGGGAATGTTCCTCCCTAAGCATGTACAAAATGTTTGATTTTTAAATTAATTAAATCATGAATATAATGTTAAGAGGTCTTATTGTAGAAAAACGTTGTAAAATACTCAAAACATGATAATTCTGGAAGATCAAAACAATAAAAACAAGTTTTCTTTTCTTTTGTACAATGTTGTATGATGCATTTTATGTGAAAATCAGTGCAGTGAAATGTCAGTTGTTTCATATTGTAGTATAGGTGACATCACATCTGGAAGCGGTAAGGCCACATTCATACAGCAGCAGAATATGGTTGTCAGTCCAGTATTTATGTCCTTAATACGGTTAAATTCGGTTAAATAATACGGAAAAACTGCACCGTGTGATTGGAACTAGTTGCCTGTCACAAACAGTGCGAGAGACGCTCTGTGCGCTGCACAAATGCGTGTCTACAATGTGTCATGTGTTTTCATGTGTGGTTTCTGTAACTTACAGCAACAGAGATATGAGCCGTGTGTCATCTGAAGGTTGTAAATCCAGTCCAAAGCTGCTCCCGTCAGTTGTGTTCTGCAATGGAGGACAGGTTCGAATCCCACTCGGAGCAGGTTGAGTAACAAGTAGGATCAGTTACATTTGGTGCCGTGACCCGGATGGGGGGTGAGTGTTACGCCCTCTGCCCAGATATAAAAGCTGCATATATATATTCTCGGCTCTCGTGTCAAAAGTGAAAGATTTTTCAGTTTTATGGACCTCGCCATTTTTGCTATTACTTTGGTCACAGTCGCTATGGTTACTGGTAAGAGAATATAGGCTTGACTACACAGTATTCGAAATGCTATTGTAAGTTGCGGTGTGAAGGGACATTTGAGATTACTTACACCTGTAAGTAAATGTGGTTGTCAATACCAAAAACTATACAAGGATTTGATTTTAGTACATGTTTATGAAATTTTTGACTTTTCACTGATAAATCGATCAAAGTGAGACCATAAACGTGTGCTAAAAAGTGAATTTTGATTTCCTGTTGAGTTGTTTTGCCTCCTTTGTTTTCTCTAAAAGCTTGGCGATGTGAAACTAGTTAGATGACACAGAAAAGGCAACTAAAGTAAAGCCTTTCATTTACACACACTTTCCCCACAGGATGTGCAGTCTAATCATTACAAACCACACAACACAAAATCGGAGCGCTGAGCACTTTTCAAAGGGATCAATCTCAGCGCGCACATTCTTTTGTTCCTCTTAATCAAATTCAAAAACTCTCGAAAATAAATGTTTCTGCTTTACATTGATGTATGCACTCTTTTTTTTCCTTTCTCATCTGCTGTGAAAGCCACTCGATTACTTTCCTCTCAGGTATTTATTGTAGTCCTGAAAGAGAGCACAATGTCTGACTACTGCAGAAAGAAGCCATCCAACTGTAAGCACTTCTTAAATGACCACCTGTGTGTTCTCTAGGCATTTTTGTTGTTTTCCAGAGTGTTTAGGGTTGGGAATCAGAAAAAAAATGTATTCAAATTCTGGAATCGGATACCTAATGTCAGAAATTGTATACATGTAATAAAATAAAAATTTCGATCCCGCTTATCAATTCCTGTGTGCGCATATTAATGTAATAGCACAAGAATACGCTCAATTCGGCTATACTGTTTTCTTTACACACACATCCAAAGTCTGCCTCTTATAGGTAAAGGCTTGTTCACACAGAACGCGTTTTTGCTTAGAAAAATTGATTTGAACCTGAGCGTCACGTTTTTTGAATGCCGTGTCATGCGCAAGACCCTGCAAAAGATGCAAGACGTGAGTGCAATGAATATACACGTCTGTCTAGCGCGTGTTTACATATAAAAACAATGGAGAGTAAAGCATTGGAATGTAAAAATGCGTTCTGTGTGAACAGCCCCTAATGCTGCCTTTACATGCTATTGGAAATTTCCTACTTCCCACTTCCGAAGAGCTCATTGCATTAAAATTTTGACTTGCGAGAGCGTTCATGTCCATTTTTGAACTAGGAAACTAGTGTTTACAATAATTCTGATTGCAAGACAAGGCAGCTTTAGTAACAGTATATTGGATCCTGTATGAGCTCTTAAAGTGACAGCAGGCTATTAAACCAACGCATTCTCATCCCAAGGCGTCATATACGACGCATTTGCCAAAGCGTAGACATGGCACCCTTTAGCGTCACATGAGATGCTTCGGTTATAGGTTTAGGTATGGGGTAGGGTTAGGGTTAGACCACTAGGAGGCGCCTTCTGCCCCATATATATATATATATATATATATATATATATCTGCGTCTCATTTTACTCTAATGTGCGTTGGATGATGAGGTGATGACGCCTTGGGATGAGAACGGACTCATTAAACCTGCTGCAGTCTGTCATTAATGTTAATCAAAGAACAAAACAAAACTTGATCTTGACTGAATAACTTTTGCAACTTTAATGAGGATTGATCTATATGTTATTTATAAAATGAAAACTATTCACTGGTATTTTACATTTGATTACAACTTTGTTAAGTTGTATTTATTTGTGCTATTGCTAATTTGTTTATTTGTTCTTTAATAATGATTGAAATATATAAATCGGTTAATCCAGTTGTTTTTGCTGTGGTATTTTTGTGTTCTTTAGGCTGCTGATTTTTTTGTAGGTTGCGGATTTTTGTTCATGGGAATCAGTGGCAACAAAACATTTGCCAAAAGACACAGAATAAAGATGTTTGATATACTGTAAATATGGCTAAATGTTTGTACCTTAGAATCAAAAATGGGAATCAAAAAGAACCGGAATCAATTGGCAGAATCCGAAAGTCTAAGATTCTAACAATTCCCAACCCTTGTGTTTACCAAGAGAAATTGCAGAAACCTGCTATGCCAGACTTCAGCTGTTCAGCTTGAGTGGTTTCTCTTCTCCCTCCACTCATCTACAAGAAGAGGATCTTATTTAAAACCACACTGGAGACCCAACAAACACTGTCGCTGCAAATGTGCCCATTGCAGGCATGTGGTGCAATGAAACAAATGGGAGAAATATATAACCAGGCTGGGGCGCTTGTGTTTTTCCTCATGCTTTTTACACATGATGCAGTTCAGCGATGAAGTCATAGGGGGAAACGCACAGTGAGCACGCACCAATGAATCATTCCACAATCTGCTTCCTTTAGGATGACCAAATAATGCAGTAGACCTGCTGAGTCCTGCACTCTGAGCCAGTAGTGTGAAAAACACAATTTTGTTGTTAAATAGAATATGTCCTTTTTTATTCAATAAGTAAAATAAAATGTATGAATAAAATGCTATTATTATTATTATTATTATATACTCTTTGCTATTATTGATTTTCTTGTGCCACATCTCATAATTACCTGCTTGTGTTAAAAAATAAAAATAAAAATAATTTTACTGTATTTTTATTTAAATACATATAAAAACACAAGCAACACATTGAAAGATTTTCCTATTTCTTCGGGAATATAAATCTCGGTGGTTTCACAACCAGAAGCTGCATGTGCAATGTTGTAGCATCATTGATGCTTATTGTTCCAAGATGGTGGACTCATCGACGTGTCTGAAGTGGTGGAATGTGAAATCTACGTAAACATATAAATGGTTTGCTGAGCAAAAGGTGGATAGCAGTGAAATTTGGTTATTATGATAAACTTTGCTGTGGGGTGATTTTACTACACTCATGCGATACTGACATTCCCTGAGATTAACCAAAAAAATGTTTTTTCAAGGTTTGTAGGTTTCTAAAACACTATATACTGTCCCTTCCACTTGCCCCCCCTTTCTGCAGGCATGTGAAAAAGTTATAATTGTTCTACCCAAAGCTAACGCCATTGGATGATCAATAAGTTGACATGTGGGAGCCCTAAACAAGCACAGCATGTTTTGAAATCTCCATGGAGTCACAGTGTTTACAGCCTTTGGGAAATTAGCCTACAGAAGGCTTACTTTTGTTTCTGCACATTAAACTGTAACAGGAGAAGTTATTTAATAGGTGCTTGTGAATACCATGCATAAAATATCCCTCTGCCTGACAGATATCACTGAAATAAGTGTCCTGAGAATTCACTAGTCTCTGTGACAGCCATAGGCTTTGTAAACAACACAATATCGGGTGGCCACTGCCAGCACATCTCCCTCCCCCCTACCGCCAGCTAATTAAAAACTTGCCAAACAGAAGACATTCTTTATATCGCTTCCCTTTATGCCTTCAAGTTTGTAAAAAGAGTTTAGCTCCTTAAGTGCAAAGGGGGGCAGAATTTGTCTGGTGAGAGTAACTACATCATGTGGTTCCAAGCATTTTTCTACTTTGATGCATGTTCGGAAATATGCATATTTTGTCTAGATCACACTTTTTTTTTTAATTATATTATAGTATTTAAAATAGCTGCTTTAACAATAATCTTTATTTATTCAAATATACTAACCTAAAGGATTATTAGGAACACCTGTTCAATTTCTCATTAAGGCAATGATCTAATCAACCAATCACATGGCAGTTGCTTCAGTGCATTTAGGGGTGTGGTCCTGGTCAAGACAATCTGAGCTGATAAGAGCAAATTTAACCGAAATAACCACTCGTTAATGCAGCAAAGCATTTGTGAAGCCACAACACACACAACCTTGAGGCGGATGGGCTACAACACCAAAAGACCCCACCGGGTACCACTCATATCCACTACAAATCGGAAAAAGTGGCTACAATTTTCAAGAGCTCAGCAAAAATGTTGCCTGGTCTGACGAGTCTTGATTTCTGTTGAGATATGCAGATGGTAGAGTCAGAATTTGGCGTAAGCAGAGTGAGAACATGGATCCATCATGCCTTGTTACCACTGTGCAGGCTGGTGGTGGTGGTGGTGGTGGTGTAATGGTGTGGGGGATGTTTTCTTGGCACACTTTAGGCCACTTAGTGCCAATTGGGCATTGTTTAAATGCCACGGCCTACCTGAGCATTGTTTCTGACCATGTCCATTCCTTTATGGTCACCATGTACCTATCCTCTGATGGCTACTTCCAGCAGGATAATGCACCATGTCACAAAGCTCGAATCATTTCAAATTGGTTTCTTGAACAAGACAATGAGTTCACTGTACTAAAATGGCCCCCACAGTCACTAGATCTCAACCCAATAGAGCATCTTTAGGATGTGGTGGAACTGGAGCTTTGTGCCCTGAGTTTGCATCCCACAAATCTCCATCAACTGCAAGATGCTATCCTATCAATATGGGTCAACATTTCTAAAGAATGCTTTCAGCACCTTGTTGAATCAATGCCACGTAGAATTAAGGCAGTTCTGAAGGCGAAAGGGGGTCAAACACACTATTAGTGTGTGTTCCTAAAAATCATTTAGGTGAGTATATATATATATATATATATATATATATATATATATATATATTTAACAATTACTTATTTATTTAAAAATTACACACACATAATCATTCACAAAAAGATCTACCATATAACACACATTTTCCAAATACATAGGGTGAATTTTCCCTTGATGTTGTCTATAAACCCTGTATATATTATTTATTTTTTCATACTATGGAGGTTAATGGGGTCCATTACCAACATTCTTCAAATATCTTCACACAGGTTTGGAACAGGTTTGGGTGAACTATCCCTTAAGTCTTATGTCTAAAACCACAATAAGTCTCTACTTTTATCTCCACTCTGTCAGAAGAGATATTATGATTTTAAATGTCTTAAAACAACTAGCATCTCCATAACAGTATCTTTCATGTTAACGGGAGAGACAAAATAAATGTGTTGTGTAGTCTGGCCTTGCAGGATAAAAGCAGAAGTTGTGAAATGTTAATGTTTTCACTCCCAGAGCTGTTAAACACTCAGGGGACACAAAAGGAGAGAGACAGCTTTCAATTTACCCAAAGAGGACAGTTACAGGTTCACGCCTTTGACAAGGGCAGCTCCCCTCACAACACAGGAGAGTGGAAACTGATGTATGGCTCACATTATCCGTTCCATTCTTTCCTCTGACACTCAGGATGGATGGTGGACAAAGTAATAGGGAGCTTTGAAGAGGAAGGCAGGATGGGAATGAGAAGAAGTAGAGAAGCAGGTTACAGGGACACCATACCAAGAATACTTTCACTGAGGGAAGTGAAAGTGGAGCATTTTTATGGGTTTTTTTTTTATTTATGTTTTTTTTCCCTGTGGTGCTATACCTTCCACAATAACATAATGCTTTTATTTTATTCAGATTTTCTGTCACTTAATTTTTTATTTTACATTATTGCATTTTCCATATTTTAAACCTCTTGGTAAAGATGCTGGAGCCTAAAATTGTGTCTCAAACCAAAGTCAGGCATCATTTTATTTGATCTCTTATTTATAAAGGAAATTACATCACAGTCAGAAACATTTGAGCAAGTACAGAATGCTTAATTTTATTTTATTCTATTTTATTTTAAGGCTAAACCAGTGTCTTAGACCTAATTTTATATACTGTTTTTATATATTGTTTATTTTGTGTTCGGTTAACAAATACACTATCCTGGAATATGGGCCTGTTCAATTGCCCTGGTGTGTAATACATTTTTGTATTAATACATGTGTTAATTCAGTTATAAATAGTAAGGTGTTGAAATCAGTTGAAATATCCTCCTTTTTAAGTAACCTCTGAACCCTCTGTCATTTTATTTCGTATTGGATGGCCAGGTGTCAGTTTCATTAGTTATCCAATCAGTGCCATCCAGAGAGCAGTTGACAGCCTACCGGATTGTTGATGGGCGGGGCTTAAAAAATGCGAGACGGCGAAAGTACGGGGAAGAGAAACAGAGAGATAGCTACGAGCTAGTCGCAAAGTCTGTATGAGTGATACATTACTGTTCATCAAAGTTAAGAACCAGTGGGCTGTTTTTGAGTTTTGTAAATGTGTAACCATGTTAAAACAGTAGAGTGAGCTTTGTTTTGGAGTTGGTTAAATCTGCAATGGAGATTCTACTGAAGTGAAATTACTGTATGGCATGTGCGAACTGCGACGCCATCTTTGTCACCGAGTTTTGAGTGAGTATGGACATTGTGAACTAAAATGAAATTGACATCTTTGGACAATATATAATTAAGCTCATTCTGTGAACTTTTGTCTAGTGTGCGTCAGATGCTGCCATCCGTTGCTGCAATAGATGTGCTCGGGATTCGCGTTGTAGGCCGGAGATGTCGGTGTTATGCACACAGATGGACAGAGTTTCAGGACGGGTTTTCTCCAATGTGGATTTCACCGATGGCCCGAACGGTTTGGATAGACGGTCATTATAATCTTTCTGTCACCGAGGAACCGTGAGTAACCTTACAAACAATTGCTGTGTCCGAAATCTCCACTAAAACCACTACTCCCTACCCCTTATGTAGGGGGTAGGGACAGGGGCGAAAATTTCATCAAAATGTTGGGGGGGACAATAAACATAACAATTCTCAAGAGCAAATTTTGAAGGGGACACCAATAATGGAGGCAGGATGGAAAAATACAGAGGAAAGCCTTACTACTATTATTAGTGTAGCATGGAGATCATTTTATTATACTTCTTAAAATTTCTACATACTCTCCGCGCGCAGCGATTTCATTTAATTCATTGACTCATTCTTTAACTATATTAAATGATATAAACCAACTAAATCACAGTGAAAGCGTTACAATATATGCACAGCGCACCCGGACTTTCTCACCAGTGTATGGCCAGCAATATTGTAATGTTTAATGACATGAAGATAATGTCTGTTCTAAGTTATTATTGTACTGTACAATTAAAACAATTGTTCCTGCGTCTGCAGTCTGAAAACTTTACCTCAGAGCATCCATTTACTGAATGAATTGAGAATCTCACCTGAATTATCCAACCTGAAAACACCAGCAATTGTCATTCAAGCATCTGATTTCTGTAAATAAATGCAAAACTAAATGTATATTGCAACATAGGGCGAAGTCAGGATCCGTCAGCACCGATTTGAGACAAAAATAATTTAAATTGTATATAAAACTATGTAAATGGCGCTCTGTGGCGCAGCAGGGTTTTGAACACGGTCCGTTGCTGGGCGCCGCGGACAGATGCCGAACGGCGCCGCCGGTGTGTGTACACTCATAGAGAATAATGTGTTCGAATTGTAAAGACGTGGCGCTGCGCGACGCGAAGGCTTCTCGTCCGGTGTGCGACCCCCTTTACTGGAGTTCCACAACTACTCAAAAACTATGTTTTTCTCTCCCGCCACCGGAATGTGTGTGTCTGAGGTAAAAGGGACGGAGGCGGTGGACCAATGCACTGTGAGGCAAGGGAGGGGGGTCTCAAAATGTTTAGAACGCTTTTTTCGATATTGCCCCGTTTGCATTTGTGTTATTTTATTTCTTAATTATTTTAAAAACATATCATTACATTATTTACAATACACATATTTTAATGTTTTTTTTGGGGGGGACAACCCTCAGATAGGGGGGGTCCAGACCCCCCCGACCCCCCCGCGATTTCCGCCTATGGGTAGGGAGTAGAGCACTATATAGTGAGCTCACCAGCATAATAGAAACACCACTTTTGGACACTACTTGATCATCTCTCGGCGTCGTTGATTACACCATCTGTCAGCTGGTGCCGAGCCGGCTCTTGGCTAAATAGATTTTTTAAAATAAATACATTACATTATATTGAGCTTATTTCTCCAAAATTTAAAAACTGAAAGTAATTTCTGTCCATTTCTGTTATAATGCGGCTACTCCACACATGATTATAACTTATTTTTACGATCAGCACAATGCATGATGGTATGTAGGGGTTGAGGTAGTGACCATCGGTTGTACACTACTTTTCAAAATGCATTTTGGGATACATTGAGTGGACTATATAGGGTATAATAATCATCACTATACATTCGGACAGCACTACAAAATGGCGAGCTCACTATATAGTCCTTTATATAGTAAGTAGTGGGTGATTTCGGACAGAGCACATATTTTTTTTTCAACTGAGCTCCAACAAACCCTGGGGTATTGTTCATTGTCATCTCATTTGGAACTTGAGGACATTTTGAAAGGTTCCCTCACCTAGTTCTAAAAAAATATAAATACATGTCGAGTATAACTTTCAATCTTTGTGGTCTGATTTCTAAGTGTGTGTGATCGGAGTGACGTTATTTATTTTTTATTTTTTTTTCCCAAACAAGGGTTATAGTTGCTATGTATATGTGCATTGGAGTTGTGTGCTCACAGTAAACAAACAAAAGACACAGTATAGCTATATTTAAGCTAACCAGGCCTCTGCAATCTAGACAGAGTTTCATGCCGAAGTTTTAATTTTTGTGTTTAAATCCTGATTTAAAATTCTAGTAACCTTTCACCAATTAATTTCCCCTTGCGTATGATAAATCCAGTAAAAAGTGGAGTTGTGTAGGAGGGTTACATATACACACACACACACACACACACACACACACACACACACATATATATATATATATATATATAATGTATTTATTTTATACTTGATAACTCTAAATATCCATGGCATTTCATATTTTGGTTTTCAACACTATTAAGTTAGTCTTTCTCTATAATTACTCTATAATATTCTTTAGTACCTTGTCAATATAAACAACACTACATGAAAATGTCAATCATTCAGTACCACTGTCTATGTCAAAGCTTTTTTTGTAGTATTACCATCTGAAACCCCACAGTGCCATAGTATTATTTTGTAAGGGCTGGCTTTAGAAGTCTGAGGAACCAGTGGGAATAAAACTCTAGTGAGAAGCTATTGTTGGCAAAACAGGAAGTGAATCAAGTGATATCTTGGAAATGTTACTGGCGGTAAGTACATATTTGTCATTTTCATTAGATGTGTATATAATAAAAATAAATATGAACAAAGGTGTGGATGTGCCTCTAAACACTGATCTCGAACGAGCACTTTCAACATAATTTTAAACACAGTAGGTGGTCCACCACAACCATTCTCAGATCAGTGTGCAAAGCCGTGTTATAATGATGAGCATGCGACAACCGCTGAGGTGAACAGCTTGCAGAAACTGTAATGAGATCTCCAGAGGAGAGAGAGAAAGATGCAGCTCCAAGACACAATTAAAACCAGACCCTGCATGACTGTATTTGTATGCAAATATACCTGAAAGAGCTTTGACAATTATAATAAAGTATAGCCACAGCAATCATTTATTTTTAAAGCTGTCTACCGCATGGATATACTAAAATGCATAGAAAATCTCATTTGAGAGATTTGTGAGTTTGTTTTGGTATTTGTAGATTTTGTTCAATTTCTCTCGTGGGGGGTTCATGAAGCCTATTGTTTGAAAAAAAAAAAGTCATAATTTTTTACTTGACTTCAGGGGAACATAAATTTAAAGTTGAATTTTTTCCTTTAAAGGTGCAGTGTGTGACTTTAAGCAATATTTAGCGGTTCAGTTGCGAGTTTAGACTAAGGGCTCGGCCCACTGCTCACCCCTCCCTTTCAATAATATCCAGAGTAAGCCAAGAGTGTGTAACATTGTCACTGTTTCTGTACCACAATCCATTATAAACCACATCATGCATAAAGTTTACAAAGCCATAGTCAGATGAGGATCAAGGGTCTTAATAATAATAGTATCAGCTGATTGTCTCAAACGTAACCAGCACATTTCTCCCCCCATAGCAAACCCATAATACAGCGAGGGAGAAGAACCACATGAAACTATGCAACTATATATTTGTTTCTAACAGGGTAGTAAAAGCTTAGCTGGCTAACTATGAGCTGTTGCCGTGGCTGAGCTGTTTAAAGCGTAAAGCCTTGTTTAAACTCGACACATGAGTCCAAAGGTGCGGGCGGCAAAAATGATATGATTGTAACAGCGTGCGCACTTCCGCATCACTCAGACAACATTGGAAGTACGTCTTTTAGTAGGGATACGGCTCTTCCGGTTTACTTTTTACAATGGTGGAGTACGATAGATATCGCTTTACCAAATGTCTCCGCAACCTGCCTGCAGTCACATAGGACGATGTGGTTCGGATGGTAAATGAAAACTCTCAAGTGGGAATGCGTGAAAGCTGAGGTATGGCTGTCTACGTCCTGATGCAGAGCAACCCGGTACACAACAACAACAGCCGCAGGTAGCTCTAGCCGTTCGCCAGTAAGGTAAACGTTTCTATGGTAACAGTGAGTTGGACCAATCAGCCAGAAGTTGAAGCCTCGCGGGAGCCACCATTGTAGCAGAATTTCACCTGCTGTTAGCATTCCATTGACTCTAACTTTACATCTGAGGCGTCCAAAGACTTCGTTTGTCCATTGCTTATTTCTAAAGAAACACTACAATGTATAAAAGGCTCCATTTAAAGTATAGATTAACAGTCATGGTATGAGAAAAAAAAATGCTCTCACTTGTCAAATATTACTTCCAGCTCCTGCCGCTGTGTCCCACAATATACACGCACCAAGGTTATTGCAACTTATTCCTTTCTGGTCTGACTGCATCAACATTGAGAATACCCCTCTTGACTTGCATTAAGCATTCATAAATTTCCACAACATATTTGCCACGCAGCTGCCAGGAGTCATTTCAAGACACTTTGTGGTCTTCAATTCAATCAATGACTTGTTCTCACAAACTATACACGTCAACTCGACTGCTTTGATCAGATGCGGCTGGTCACTCCCTTCTCATTTGCCTATTGAAATCTGGTCTAGTGCAATATGTAGACACCTCAATGTGACTTTCATATATTCACGTGCACACACACACACCCGTCAGGACCACTATTGTCAAATGTTTGACGATTAGCATACAGTTTGGATTAGTGGTATGTTTCTGTTCTGGACAAGAACTCCCAGAGGATCCATGCAGCCTAGGACACTCCCATAGACCTCTGTTGTAAAAAATGGCGGCGCTTTTAACCACCTACTTCTGGGATTTCAAGATCTTATTGATTCCAAACACTGTCATTTGGGCGTTGGACATTCACTTACATTGCTGCGCATCGAGTTGCTCCAGAGGTAAGTTGCTGAAATATCGACCTCTTTTGAATTGTCAACTGTCTATATTGTATCGGAGGCCCTTTGTGATGCTTATACTAGTCTTCATTTGTAAATGCACAGCGTAATTATTTATATTTTATCTTGGTTGTTTCAACTAATTTTCAAGCACTGCCTGCTAGCTAGTTAGCTAGCATGACTTCGTCAGCTGTGACAGTAAGAGTTCGGTAATGAATCGCTACCACCTTTATAGCAACTTTTGTCTTCAGATGAATTATATGGAAAAGTTAAGTGAAAAAAAAAATTGATGTCATAAACCGATCGGTCTGTGCATCACTGTTTCAAGTCGAACAAGCCTTTTCTCTCTATGGCTCTGGGTAGACCTGGATCAGCTGAGAGTCAGCTGATGCAAATTTGGCTAACGCGACCTGCCAGAACTAACGCAACACTTGCTGTATACAACCTTCCTGTAAAATGTTGTCCAATATTTAGGTTGAAACAAAAAAAAATATGGATTTGAGTAAACTGGATCGAGGGTGAATCTCCAACCCGATCATACGAATTTCACGAGGTGGCTAATTTGTACAAATTCATACAACCTCTTGTATAAATTTGTATGATTTTTGCTAAATCGTTGGCTACTAATTTTACGAATTGCCCAGATTGTACGAATTTGTACAAATGACACCCCTGACCCCACCCCTAAACCTACGCGTCACTGGGGTTTAGACAAATCGTATGAATTTGTACGAGTGAGGTCGTACGAATTCATACAAATCAGTCACATTTTACTCACTCGTACGAGTTCATACGAATTGGTCATGAGCGTTGGACCGTCATGTTTAGTTCGTTTAGTGTCGGTTTAATTCTTAGATTTTTGACACCTGAAATAAAAAATAAAAACTGAAAATTAATTCTTAGATTTTTGACACCTGAAATAAAAAATAAAAACTGAAAAACCATCATCTTTGAATTGACTTCTAATGCCGAGTTCAGACTGCATGATTTTAGCCACGATTTTGGCTCGCCGACAGGTTTTGAGAAATCGCCGACAAATGCCCGAAATCACAGGCAAATCGGCGCTCGTTCACGCGAGTGACAATCACGCAGTGTGAATGAACAAAGACGCGAACTGAGAGAATCACCGACGAGTCGCCGACGCCCGTGAGATATTTGGCATGCTAAATATCTGGACCTGTCGGCGATTCAAAATCCTGCTGTGTGAAAAGTGTTTTGACTGAAAACTACATCGGCGATCACCGGCAGCCAGTGAGAGAGCAAGATACAGAGCAGCAGGGAGTTCGGGGAGGAGTTATAGATCACATATCAACATGATATGGCATTGTTTCAACAAAGAAAGCTTCTTCTCGGTCTATTTGGACACAATAAATGGAAGAAAAATTAGTAGAAATTTGGCAGGAGCACTCGTGTCTGTTTCACCAGCTGTACCACAACCGGGTCGAAAAAAAAAATCTCACGTGAGAACTCCGGTCTTGCACGTGTGGTGTCGCGCGTTGTTTCCTTTTCATATCTCACGCGTGTTTGTTGTGAAATGTAGTTTGCGTGCAGCGTGCTAGACAGAGTCTGTCGGCGATTTTTCTAAAGTCATGCAGTGTGAAACCTTCTGTCGCCGATCCATCGTCCAGTGTGAACACAGCAGCGACTGAATGCTGGCCAAGATAGTCATGCAGTGTGAAAAGAGCAGCGACCTGACTACTTTGAAAATCGTGCAGTCTGAAAGAGCCATAAGTTGATTCAGTGAATGTCTATGATTCCCAGGATTCCTCTGTGTCTATTGCTACCCTTGATTTAGAAATGTGCTGAACACTCAACCTCTTGCGCCCATATCAGTGCATCTAACCTCTGATTGGCTGATGCTGCCTTCTGCCTGCCGGTCACAGCAGGCCACTGGTCTCATGTCTGTTTTTCTTTTATTAGGGCCCAAGCCCTGAAGGGGCGAAGGCCCTATTGTTTTCCTTGGGATTATTTATTATTAGGGCCCAAGCCCTGAAAGGGCGAAGGCCCTATTGTTTTCCTAACGATTATTATTATTATTATTATTATTTATACGACTATTTGGGCACTTTTGGGGCCCTTAACATGCTCAAAAACTCTTGAAACTTTGCACACGGGTCAGAATCCGCGGCCATCAGGGCCGGGCTGAAGATGGTACCCGGGCGTGGCAGGGGGGCTAGACAGCGCCCCCTGGAACGGGGTCCGAAAACTTGGTCCATAAATCAAACACGCTTGCATGTAATAATATGAAACTCGGTGCACATGTTGATCTCATCGTTCATATATACCTCAAACTATTACTTTTTACCCCAGCCCAACAGGAAGTCGGTATTTAGGGTTGTTCATAAAACACTCGCAATGGAATTTGAAGTACTCCTCCTAGAGAATTCAAACACACGGCACGAAACTCGGTCAGCATGAAGTCAAGGCATTGAGGATGAAAGTTTGCGAGGGATTTTTGATATCTCTAACGGTTTGGCCGTGGCGAGGAAACGAAATTATGGCGAGAATCGTGAAACAGGAAGTGTGTCAGAACTTCAGCATACATTAACTGATCTTGATGAAACTTCAGCAGTTTGTTTGCTGTAGAGGACGATCACATGGATGTGAATATTGTGAGTCAAAGTTATAGCGCCACCAACTGGCAGCAGGAAGTGTGTCACTTTCAAATGCTTTGATATCACCCTCTTATTTTTACCCGATTTGCTTCAAACTTAATCTGTATAATGTAAATACATAGCAGATGAAGACCTGTGAATGGATTCTTGATATCTTTGATACTGTTGCCGTGGCAACGCATCAAACTTTAAAATTCTTTTTTTTTTGATGATTTTGAGACTCTTAGCGGCTTTTGGGGCCTTAACGGGTTTGAAAACTCTTGAAACTTTGCACACAGGTCAGATCCCACAGCCATCAGAGCCGGGCTGAAGATGGTACCTGGGTGTGGCAGGGGGCTAGACAGCGCCCCTGGAACGGGGTCCGAACACTTGGTCCATAAATCAAACACGTTGAATGTAATAATATGAAACTCGGTACACATGTTGATCTCATCGTTCATCTATACCTCACACTCTTACTTTTACCCCAGCCCAACAGGAAGTCGGCTATTGAGGTTTGTTTGTAAAACGCTCGCAATGGAATGTGCAATACTCCTCCTAGAGAATTCAAACACACGGCACGAAACTCGGTCAGCATGAAGTCAAGGCATTGAGGATGAAAGTTTGCGAGGGGATTTTTGATATCTCGAACGGTTTGGCCGTGGCGAGGAAACGAAATTATGGCGAGAAACGTGAAACAGGAAGTGTGTTATAACTTCAGCATACATTAACTGATCTTGATGAAACTTCAGCAGTGTGTTTGCTGTAAGAGGACGATCACATGGATGTGACTATTCTGAGTCAAAATTATAGCGCCACCAACTGGCAGCAGGAAGTGTGTCACTTTCAAAATGCTTTGAAATCACCCTTTTATTTTTACCCGATTTGCTTCAAACTTAATCTGTATAATGTAAACATACGGCAGATGTAGACCTGTGAATGGATTCTTGATATCTTTTAAACTGTTGCCGTGGCAACGCATCAAACTTTACCATTCTTTTAGGATGCTTTTGAGACCCTTAGCATGCTTCAAATCGCATGAAACTCGACAGACACATCACATTTATTAGCCAGTAGACATGTGCAAAGTTTCAGAAACGGGCGTGGTGAGGGCTCAGTAGCACCACCTTTTGACAAAAGTGGGGTTGTTAGTTTTTAACTAGAGTTACAAAAATCGGTATGTATATTGTACTCCTCGAGCCGGACAACTTTCAATTGACACTCATTAGCTAGGACCCACAGAAAGTCAGATATCTTGTTTGAATGTAGAGAAAATCTTAGAATTTTGCCAGTCTCTCAGTGTCTCTGTGTGAGTGAGAGGAGGGGCGCCTGTCAGGTTAATTTTAACCCTTTATTTGCTGTGTGCGACTTCTCTGGCATTTTCGGGGGCCTTAACATCCTCTAAAACTCTTGAAACTTTGCAACGGGTCAGAACCCATGCCATTCAGGCCGGGCTGAAGCTGGTCATCGGCGTGGCAGGGCGGCTCGACAGCGCCCCCTGAACTGGGATTCGAACATTTGTCCATAAATCAAACACACTTGCGTGAATTAATATGAAACTCGGTACAATTATAGATCACATCAGGCCAAACAAACTTTCGTGCTCTAAGTTTTACGACAATTAAAAATGGAAGTTGAGAATTATGGGTTGTTTGAATAGTTGTCCTAGGAGAAATACATCAAATTACAACACATGTTGTTACCAATCACAACCAAACTCGTGTGCAAAAGTCAAGACATTGAGGATGAAATTTTGTGAGGGGATTTTTGATATCTCAAACGGTTTGGCCGGCGAGGAAACGAAATTATGGCGAGAAACGTGAAACAGGAAGTGTGTTATAACTTCAGCATACATTAACATATCTTGATGAAACTTCATCAGTGTGTTCGCTGTAAGAGGACGATCACATGGATGTCACTATTTCGAGTCAAAGTTATAGCGCCACCAACTGGCAGCAGGAAGTGTGTCACTTTCAAAATGCTTTGAAATCAACCTCTTATTTTTACCCGATTTGCTTCAAACTTCATCTGTATAATGTAAATACATGGCAGATGAAGACCTGTGAATGGATTCTTGATATCTTTGATACTGTTGCTGTGGCAACGAATCAAACTTTAAAATTCTTTTTTTTGATGATTTTGAGACTCTTAATGGCTTTTGAGGCCCTTAACGGGTTTGAAAAACTCTTGAAACTTGCACACAGGTCATATCCCACAGCCATCAGGCCCGGGCTGAAGATGGTACCTAGGCGTGGCAGGGGGCTAGGACAGCGCTCCCTGGAACGGGGTCCGAAAACTTGGTCCATTAATTCAAACACGCTTGCATGTAATAATATGAATGAAAAACTTCATCTGTATAATGTAAACAGATGAAAAACTTCATCTGTATAATGATGAAAAACAGATTTTCATACAAAAAACAAAAACAAAAACTTCATCTGTATAATGTAAACAACGGTAGATGTAGACCTGTGAATGGATTCTTGATATCTTTTAAACTGTTGCCGTGGCAAAGCTTCAAACTTTGAAATTATTTTAGGATGCTTTGAGACTCTTAGCATGCTTGAAATTGCATGAAACTCAACAGACACATCACATTTATTAGCCAGTAGACATGTGCAAAGTTTCAGAAACGGGCATGGTGCAGGGACTAAATAGCGCCACCTTTTGACAAAAGTGGGGTTGTTATTTTTATCTACAGTTACAAAAATCGTTATATACATTGTACTCCTCAAGCCAGACAACTTTCTATTCATAGTCATTAGCTCAGACCAAGAGGAAGTCAGATATTTTGGTTTGAATATGGTGAGACTCTCTCTGAGCCTACGTCCGTGTATGGCAAGCCCCTTTAACATTAAAAGCTAAGTTTGCCTATCCGGAAATTAACATTGTAGATATCAACAATGTCTTTCTGTCTAGTCGTAATTACATTTTGGATAGTTTGTATTATCATTTAAGATATCTGTAACATAATTTGTGACTAGTCAAATTGACAGACTATAGCAAGCCGTTTTAACAT
>NW_024121876.1:4642433-4728008 GCF_016745375.1 Pimephales promelas | reverse complement strand
ATGAGAACGGACTCATTAAACCTGCTGCAGTCTGTCATTAATGTTAATCAAAGAACAAAACAAAACTTGATATTGACTGAATAACTTTTGCAACTTTTAATGAGGATTGATCTATATGTTATTTATAAAATGAAAACTATTCACTGGTATTTTACATTTGATTACAACTTTGTTAGTTGTATTTATTTGTGCTATTGCTAATTTGTTTATTTGTTCTTTAATAATGATTGAATATATAAAATCGGTTAATCCAGTTGTTTTTGCTGTGGTATTTTTGTGTTCTTTAGGCTGCTGATTTTTTTGTAGGTTGCGGATTTTTGTTCATGGAAATCAGTGGCAACAAAACATTTGCCAAAAGACACAGAATAAAGATGTTTGATATACTGTAAATATGGCTAAATGTTTGTACCTTAGTGGAATCAAAAATGGGAATCAAAAAGAACCGGAATCAATTGGCAGAATCCGAAAGTCTAAGATTCTAACAATTCCCAACCCTTGTGTTTACCAAGAGAAATTGCAGAAACCTGCTATGCCAGACTTCAGCTGTTCAGCTTGAGTGGTTTCTCTTCTCCCTCCACTCATCTACAAGAAGAGGATCTTATTTAAAACCACACTGGAGACCCAACAAACACTGTCGCTGCAAATGTGCCCATTGCAGGCATGTGGTGCAATGAAACAAATGGGAGAAATATATAACCAGGCTGGGGCGCTTGTGTTTTTCCTCATGCTTTTTACACATGATGCAGTTCAGCGATGAAGTCATAGGGGGAAACGCACAGTGAGCACGCACCAATGAATCATTCCACAATCTGCTTCCTTTAGGATGACCAAATAATGCAGTAGACCTGCTGAGTCCTGCACTCTGAGCCAGTAGTGTAAAAAAAACACAATTTTGTTGTTAAATAGAATATGACCTTTTTTATTCAATAAGTAAAATAAAATGTATGAATAAAATGCTATTATTATTATATACTCTTTGCTATTATTGATTTTCTTGTGCCACATCTCATAATTACCTGCTTGTGTTAAAAAAAAATAATAAAACAAAAATAATTTTACTGTATTTTTATTTAAATACATATAAAAACACAAGCCAACACATTGAAAGATTTTCCTATTTCTTCGGGAATATAAATCTCGGTGGTTTCACAACCAGAAGCTGCATGTGCAATGTTGTAGCATGCTTATTGTTCCAAGATGGTGGACTCATCGACGTGTCTGAAGTGGTGGAATGTGAAATCTACGTAAACATATAAATGGTTTGCTGAGCAAAAGGTGGATAGCAGTGAAATTTGGTTATTCTGGTTATGATAAACTTTGCTGTGGGGTGATTTTACTACACTCATGCGATACTGACATTCCCTGAGATTAACCAAAAAAATGTTTTTTCAAGGTTTGTAGGTTTCTAAAACACTATATACTGTCCCTTCCACTTGCCCCCCCCCCCCCCCTTTCTGCAGGCATGTGAAAAAGTTATAATTGTTCTACCCAAAGCTAACGCCATTGGATGATCAATAAGTTGACATGTGGGAGCCCTAAACAAGCACAGCATGTTTTGAAATCTCCATGGAGTCACAGTGTTTACAGCCTTTGGGAAATAAGCCTACAAAAGGCTTACTTTTGTTTCTGCACATTAAACTGTAACAGGAGAAGTTATTTAATAGGTGCTTGTGAATACCATGCATAAAATATCCCTCTGCCTGACAGATATCACTGAAATAAGTGTCCTGAGAATTCACTAGTCTCTGTGACAGCCATAGGCTTTGTAAACAACACAATATCGGGTGGCCACTGCCAGCACATCTCCCTCCCCCCTACCGCCAGCTAATTAAAAACTTGCCAAACAGAAGACATTCTTTATATCTCTTCCCTTAATGCCTTCAAGTTTGTAAAAAGAGTTTAGCTCCTTAAGTGCAAAGGGGGGCAGAATTTGTCTGGTGAGAGTAACTACATCATGTGGTTCCAAGCATTTTTCTACTTTGATGCATGTTCGGAAATATGCATATTTTGTCTAGATCACACTTTTTTTTTTAAATTATATTATAGTATTTACAATAGCTGCTTTAACAATAATCTTTATTTATTCAAATATACTAACCTAAAGGATTATTAGGAACACCTGTTCAATTTCTCATTAAGGCAATGATCTAATCAACCAATCACATGGCAGTTGCTTCAGTGCATTTAGGGGTGTGGTCCTGGTCAAGACAATCTGAGCTGATAAGAGCAAATTTAACCGAAATAACCACTCGTTAATGCAGCAAAGCATTTGTGAAGCCACAACACACACAACCTTGAGGCGGATGGGCTACAACACCAAAAGACCCCACCGGGTACCACTCATATCCACTACAAATCGGAAAAAGTGGCTACAATTTTCAAGAGCTCAGCAAAAATGTTGCCTGGTCTGACGAGTCTTGATTTCTGTTGAGATATGCAGATGGTAGAGTCAGAATTTGGCGTAAGCAGAGTGAGAACATGGATCCATCATGCCTTGTTACCACTGTGCAGGCTGGTGGTGGTGGTGTAATGGTGTGGGGGATGTTTTCTTGGCACACTTTAGGCCACTTAGTGCCAATTGGGCATTGTTTAAATGCCACGGCCTACCTGAGCATTGTTTCTGACCATGTCCATTCCTTTATGGTCACCATGTACCTATCCTCTGATGGCTACTTCCAGCAGGATAATGCACCATGTCACAAAGCTCGAATCATTTCAAATTGGTTTCTTGAACAAGACAATGAGTTCACTATACTAAAATGGCCTCCACAGTCACCAGATCTCAACCCAATAGAGCATCTTTAGGATGTGGTGGAACTGGAGCTTCGTGCCCTGAGTTTGCATCCCACAAATCTCCATCAACTGCAAGATGCTATCCTATCAATATGGGTCAACATTTCTAAAGAATGCTTTTAGCACCTTGTTGAATCAATGCCACGTAGAATTAAGGCAGTTCTGAAGGCGAAAGGGGGTCAAACACACTATTAGTGTGTGTTCCTAAAAATCATTTAGGTGAGTATATATATATATATATATATATATATATATATATATATATATATTAACAATTACTTATTTATTTAAAAATTACACACACATAATCGATCACAAAAAGATCTACCATATAACACACATTTTCCAAATACATAGGGTGAATTTTCCCTTGATGTTGTCTATAAACCCTGTATATATTATTTATTTTTTCATACTATGGAGGTTAATGGGGTCCATTACCAACATTCTTCAAATATCTTCACACAGGTTTGGAACAGGTTTGGGTGAACTATCCCTTAAGTCTTATGTCTAAAACCACAATAAGTCTCTACTTTTATCTCCACTCTGTCAGAAGAGATATTATGATTGTAAATGTCTTAAAACAACTAGCATCTCCATAACAGTATCTTTCATGTTAACGGGAGAGACAAAATAAATGTGTTGTGTAGTCTGGCCTTGCAGGATAAAAGCAGAAGTTGTGAAATGTTAATGTTTTCACTCCCAGAGCTGTTAAACACTCAGGGGACACAAAAGGAGAGAGACAGCTTTCAATTTACCCAAAGAGGACAGTTACAGGTTCACGCCTTTGACAAGGGCAGCTCCCCTCACAACACAGGAGAGTGGAAACTGATGTATGGCTCACATTATCCGTTCCATTCTTTCCTCTGACACTCAGGATGGATGGTGGACAAAGTAATAGGGAGCTTTGAAGAGGAAGGCAGGATGGAAATGAGAAGAAGTAGAGAAGCAGGTTACAGGGACACCATACCAAGAATACTTTCACTGAGGGAAGTGAAAGTGGAGCATTTTTATGTTTTTTTTATGTTTTTTTCCCCTGTGGTGCTATACCTTCCACAATAACATAATGCTTTTATTTTATTAAGATTTTCTGTCACTTCTACATTACTTTCACTTTTACATTATTGCATTTTCCATATTTTAAAACTCTTGGTAAAGATGGAGCCTAAAATTGTGTCTCAAACCAAAGTCAGGCATCATTTTATGTGATCTCTTATTTATAAAGAGGAAATTACATCACAGTCAGAAACATTTGAGCAAGTACAGAATGCTTAATTTTATTTTATTCTATTTTATTTTAAGGCTAAACCAGTGTCTTAGACCTAATTTTATATATTGTTTTTATATATTGTTTATTTTGTGTTCGGTTAACAAATACACTATCCTGGAATATGGGCCTGTTCAATTGCCCTGGTGTGTAATACATTTTTGTATTAATACATGTGTTAATTCAGTTATAAATAGTAAGGTGTTGAAATCAGTTGAAATAGCCTCCTTTTTAAGTAACCTCTGAACCCTCTGTCATTTTATTTCGTATTGGATGGCCAGGTGTCAGTTTCATTAGTTATCCAATCAGTGCCATCCAGAGAGCAGTTGACAGCCTACCGGATTGTTGATGGGCGGGGCTTAAAAAATGCGAGACGGCGAAAGTACGGGGAAGAGAAACAGAGAGATAGCTACGAGCTAGTCGCAAAGTCTGTATGAGTGATACATTACTGTTCATCAAAGTTAAGAACCAGTGGGCTGTTTTTGAGTTTTGTAAATGTGTAACCATGTTAAAACAGTAGGGTGAGCTTTATTTTGGAGTTGGTTAAATCTGCAATGGAGATTCTACTGAAGTGAAATTACTGTATGGCATGTGCGAACTGCGACGCCATCTTTGCCACCGAGTTTTGAGTGAGTATGGACATTGTGAACTAAAATGAAATTGACATCTTTGGACAATATATAATTAAGCTCATTCTGTGAACTTTTGGCTAGTGTGCGTCAGATGCTGCCATCCGTTGCTGCAATAGATGTGCTCGGGATTCGTGTTGTAGGCCGGAGATGTCGGTGTTATGCACACAGATGGACAGAGTTTCAGGACGGGTTTTCTCCAATGTGGATTTCACCGATGGACCGAACGGTTTGGATAGACGGTCATTATAATCTTTCTGTCACCGAGGAACCGTGAGTAACCTTACAAACAATTACTGTGTCCGAAATCTCCACTAAAACCACTACTCCCTAACCCTTATGTAGGGGGTAGGGTTGGGAACCGAGAACCGGTTCTTTTCCAGAACCGGTTGTGTTTTTGAAAAAATACCGGTGTTACGGATCAACTGGGGATCATGTTAACTGGGGACGCGCGCGTGCACGCAGACAGTTTTACCTGGATTTCCAGCAGATGTTAACAGCGACAGATTCGTGCCCTATTTTTCACCGATAAAAACGAATATTTCACCAGTTGTATACACGGTATGCAAATAAAGCGCTTTGTTTTTGCAGTGTATGATATTCCTTTGTATTTGACGCATTTTTTAACATACTTTAGTGTCAAGCTCAGAAACCACGCCCATGTTAACAAGGGTCATTCGCTTTCATTGGATGAACAGACTTGTCAGCGCTGCGCACTTGTGTTGTCATGATTTCTACTCACAAATAAAAACAGATGTAGATTAAGTTAAAGTTAATACCTAAAAGAAACATAAATTGCAAAGTCATTTAAATTTTTTCAACAAGTTGCATTTTTCGATCTGCATATATAGCCTAATTTTATAATGGATCAATTATTTTTTATCTTATCAGCTCATTTTACTCTGATGATATTTAGATCTCTTTTTTGAACAACCAGCTGTGACGCGTCCGTATAATCCATATCATGAAGTTAATTATCTCATGAACTTAATGTAACATTTTCAAAAGATTCATAAAATAAAAAATAATTTCTTTGTTTCTTTCAGAACAATTCTGTATTTACTACTGCATATTTGTATAAGCAGTGATCAAATCATTGAATTGACCATTCATGTAGCTCAAACAGTAGAGTGTTGTGCTTGCAACACCAGAGTCATGGGTTCAATTCCCAGGGAAAGTAAGACCTTATGAGACTTTAAAATGTGTACCTTGAAATGCAATCGTTGTACATTATGCTCAGTAGCATAAATTTGAATGTTGTGTAGCCTATCTAATATCTTGTATTGGACATTTAGAGAACACTTTGTCTAGTGATTAAAGTCCTGTGAAAAACACAGAGTGTAGGCTATTACTGAAATAAGCAGAACATATAATATTGTGATGATGACTTATTACAAATATATAGGCCAGATATTCTCTAGCCTGTCTAATTTTCACCTACATCACTAACCTCTTAATCATTCGTCACCTCACATGAATAGCATGACCCTCTCTAAAACAATAGGATGCTTTATTGTTTACTTATTTGCTATTTACTTTAACAAGAGAAATAGAATGGTCTATTAGTTTTATAAATAAAATATAATGTGTTTGGGCAACTTTTTATGTAATATAAATTATGCCAGTGCTCTTCATTTGACTGATACCATGAAATTCATAAGAGGATTAGTTCACGTAATTTACAAAAAGATTTTTTGAAAGTGAACTAATCCTTGAACATATTCTTTTACTTGTTATTCATCACATCATGTGCATTCATTGTTATCATCTGCTATTTTTTAGGAACAGATTAAAAAAAATGTCTATAAATTAAGTGTCATTAGGTATTGTCATTGTTGTTAGGCCATAGACTACCACAACAAATTGATGCAATTAAAGTTACACAAATCAGAAACTTTGTCACCACTCTTTATGAACATTTATGGAGTGTACACTGTATGCTTTATGTTTTAACTCATTGCTCAGCAACACTAAAATTCATAAATAAATAAATAAATAAATGCTTGACATGTCCCTTTAACCACAGCAGTATTGCTGCTCAATTTAAATTAAGTCACAAATTGGCATCATAACAATAATCCGTGAATACACACCCACTGCAAATACACAATGTCAATAGTATAATTTATTTAATATATTTACAGTTGTCATCAGAAACAAATTTTGTGGAAACGAATGTAAAAAAAATAACGTGGGTGTGGTCTGTGTGTCGCCAAATTAAAGCACATTAAAACTTCCCTTAAAGGCGTCTGAAACATATAGCGGCCGGAGCAGCGCAGAGTAAACAACAGAGCCAAAATATGACGCAAACATAACAATAAAATGGAAAGCTTTGAAAATCTGCTCAGTGAAAAAATAGCTGTGACGAATCTATCACCGTTTAACATCTGCTGGAAATCCAGGTAAATCTGTCTGCGTGCACGCGCGCGTCCCCAGTTAACATGATCCCCAGTTGATCCGTAACACCGGAACCGTGCAAAATTCCTAAGTTTCGGTTCCGAAAACGGTTCTGATGCCGATGCGATATCATCATGTGGGCGAAGTGCTGGGAGTAGAAGACGCCGTCTTATTCCTAAATGACAAAAACTTCACCACTGAAGTTGCGATTTGCTCTCACACGCGCTGCATTTGTCACACACAGACACACGCACGCTGCGCGCGCCGACCGCCGAGTCACTCTCTAGCCTACATTCAAATCTATTTGCGCTGAGAGAGAGAGAGAGCAGTTGTCGATATGAAACTGCTTTACAATCACACAGTCTCAATATTTATTTGTTTCACATATTCAAATGATTTCCGTTACAGAATTAGTGAGATTATAGTTTGAGTAAACATTGACGGTAGTGGTCAAAACAGATGCAGTCCGTATATTTTTTGTGTTCAGAATTTACAAAATATATACAATGAGCGAGTGCATCATAATGTTTTTTTTTCAAACCGTGTTTTTGTCTTATCTTGAATCACTACGTAAAGCCTGTAATAAGCGTTAATACTCGGACTTCTTTAGACTGGCCGGCGGATCGCAGCTGCTGCGGAGTAGCCCAATGCCTGCGTGACTCGTCATGGACATAAACAGAGAGAAGTAGCTCCGGCAACAATGTTCTTCCGCAAGACGCATGCAGTTCTGTTTATTAACTGCTAGAGCGCCGATTTATCCAGTAATGAAATAAGTAAAGTCTTTATGAATCAATCATTCAAACCGTTTTAAAAAATAATCTGTTCTACACACATATGTGTGTTAAAGCATATACTATTCCTTCTGAGAGGGTATTCTTCACTGTTGGAGATACAATAAAGGAGAGGTCTAAATTATTATAGAGAATGCAGAATTTTTTAATTTCCTTTATATATAATTTTTTATTTTTTTTTTGCAAAGATTGCTTAATAATATTTTGAGTTTGTTTACATAACCAGTCTGTTAAACTAATTTGTCATGTACTATAAGAAATAAACACAAAAAGGATTGTGGATTTTTCTCTTACTAATATTTTTAATTGAATGGGAACCGGAATCGTTTGGCGGAACCGGAACCGGAAAATTTCTCACGATTCCCAACCCTAGTAGGGGGTAGGGAGTAGAGCACTATATAGTGAGCTCCCCAGCATAATAGAAACACCACTTTTGGACACTGCTTGATCATCTCTCGGCGTCGTTGATTACACCATCTGTCAGCTGGTGCCGAGCCGGCTCTTGGCTAAATAGATTTTTTAAAATAAATACATTACATTATATTGAGCTTATTTCTCCAAAATTTAAAAACTAAAAATCATTTCTGTCCATTTCTGTTATAATGCGGCTACTCCACACATGATTATAACTTATTTTTACGATCAGCACAATGCATGATGGTATGTAGGGGTTGAGGTAGTGACCATCGGTTGTACACTACTTTTCAAAATGCATTTTGGGATACATTGAGTGGACTATATAGGGTATAATAATCATCACTATACATTCGGACAGCACTACAAAATGGCGAGCTCACTATATAGTCCTTTATATAGTAAGTAGTGGGTGATTTCGGACAGAGCACATATTTTTTTTTCAACTGAGCTCCAACAAACCCTGGGGTATTGTTCATTGTCATCTCATTTGGAACTTGAGGACATTTTGAAAGGTTCCCTCACCTAGTTCTAAAAAAATATAAATACATGTCGAGTATAACTTTCAATCTTTGTGGTCTGATTTCTAAGTGTGTGTGATCGGAGTGACGTTATTTATTTTTTATTTTTTTTTCCCAAACAAGGGTTATAGTTGCTATGTATATGTGCATTGGAGTTTTATGCTCACAGTAAACAAACAAAAGACACAGTATAGCTATATTTAAGCTAACCAGGCCTCTGCAATCTAGACAGAGTTTCATGCCGAAGTTTTAATTTTTGTGTTTAAATCCTGATTTAAAATTCTAGTAACCTTTCACCAATTAATTTCCCCTTGCGTATGATAAATCCAGTAAAAAGTGGAGTTGTGTAGGAGGGTTACATATACACACACATACACACACACACACACACACATATATATATATATATAATGTATTTATTTTATACTTGATAACTCTAAATATCCATGGCATTTCATATTTTGGTTTTCAACACTATTAAGTTAGTCTTTCTCTATAATTACTCTATAATATTCTTTAGTACCTTGTCAATATAAACAACACTACATGAAAATGTCAATCATTCAGTACCACTGTCTATGTCAAAGCTTTTTTTTTGTAGTATTACCATCTGAAACCCCACAGTGCCATAGTATTATTTTGTAAGGGCTGGCTTTAGAAGTCTGAGGAACCAGTGGGAATAAAACTCTAGTGAGAAGCTATTGTTGGCAAAACAGGAAGTGAATCAAGTGATATCTTGGAAATGTTACTGGCGGTAAGTACATATTTGTCATTTTCATTAGATGTGTATATAATAAAAATAAATATGAACAAAGGTGTGGATGTGCCTCTAAACACTGATCTCGAACGAGCACTTTCAACATAATTTTAAACACAGTAGGTGGTCCACCACAACCATTCTCAGATCAGTGTGCAAAGCCGTGTTATAATGATGAGCATGCGACAACCGCTGAGGTGAACAGCTTGCAGAAACTGTAATGAGATCTCCAGAGGAGAGAGAGAAAGATGCAGCTCCAAGACACAATTAAAACCAGACCCTGCATGACTGTATTTGTATGCAAATATACCTGAAAGAGCTTTGACAATTATAATAAAGTATAGCCACAGCAATCATTTATTTTTAAAGCTGTCTACCGCATGGATATACTAAAATGCATAGAAAATCTCATTTGAGAGATTTGTGAGTTTGTTTTGGTATTTGTAGATTTTGTTCAATTTCTCTCGTGGGGGGTTCATGAAGCCTATTGTTTGAAAAAAAAAAAAGTCATAATTTTTTACTTGACTTCAGGGGAACATAAATTTAAAGTTGAATTTTTTCCTTTAAAGGTGCAGTGTGTGACTTTAAGCAATATTTAGCGGTTCAGTTGCGAGTTTAGACTAAGGGCTCGGCCCACTGCTCACCCCTCCCTTTCAATAATATCCAGAGTAAGCCAAGAGTGTGTAACATTGTCACTGTTTCTGTACCACAATCCATTATAAACCACATCATGCATAAAGTTTACAAAGCCATAGTCAGATGAGGATCAAGGGTCTTAATAATAATAGTATCAGCTGATTGTCTCAAACGTAAGCAGCACATTTCTCCCCCCATAGCAAACCCATAATACGGCGAGGGAGAAGAACCACATGAAACTATGCAACTATATATTTGTTTCTAACAGGGTAGTAAAAGCTTAGCTGGCTAACTATGAGCTGTTGCCGTGGCTGAGCTGTTTAAAGCGTAAAGCCTTGTTTAAACTCGACACATGAGCCCAAAGGTGCGGGCGGCAAAAATGATATGATTGTAACAGCGTGCGCACTTCCGCATCACTCAGACAACATTGGAAGTACGTCTTTTAGTAGGGATACGGCTCTTCCGGTTTACTTTTTACAATGGTGGAGTACGATAGATACCGCTATACCAAATGTCTCCGCAAACTGCCTGCAGTCACATAGGACGATGTGGTTCGGATGGTAAATGAAAACTCTCAAGTGGGAATGCGTGAAAGCTGAGGTATGGCTGTCTACGTCCTGATGCAGAGCAACCCGGTACACAACAACAACAGCCGCGGGTAGCTCTAGCCGTTCGCCAGTAAGGTAAACGTTTCTATGGTAACAGTGAGTTGGACCAATCAGCCAGAAGTTGAAGCCTCGCGGGAGCCACCATTGTAGCAGAATTTCACCTGCTGTTAGCATTCCATTGACTCTAACTTTACATCTGAGGCGTCCAAAGACTTCATTTGTCCATTGCTTATTTCTAAAGAAACACTACAATGTATAAAAGGCTCCATTTAAAGTATAGATTAACAGTCATGGTAAGAGAAAAAAAAATGCTCTCACTTGTCAAATATTACTTCCAGCTCCTGCCGCTGTGTCCCACAATATACACGCACCAAGGTTATTGCAACTTATTCCTTTCTGGTCTGACTGCATCAACATTGAGAATACCCCTCTTGACTTGCATTAAGCATTCATAAATTTCCACAACATATTTGCCACGCAGCTGCCAGGAGTCATTTCAAGACACTTTGTGGTCTTCAATTCAATCAATGACTTGTTCTCACAAACTATACACGTCAACTCGACTGCTTTGATCAGATGCGGCTGGTCACTCCCTTCTCATTTGCCTATTGAAATCTGGTCTAGTGCAATATGTAGACACCTCAATGTGACTTTCATATATTCACGTGCACACACACACACCCGTCAGGACCACTATTGTCAAATGTTTGACGATTAGCGTACAGTTTGGATTAGTGGTATGTTTCTGTTCTGGACAAGAACTCCCAGAGAATCCATGCAGCCTAGGACACTCCCATAGACCTCTGTTGTAAAAAATGGTGGCGCTTTTAACCACCTACTTCTGGGATTTCAAGATCTTATTGATTCCAAACACTGTCATTTGGGCGTTGGACATTCACTTACATTGCTGCGCATCGAGTTGCTCCAGAGGTAAGTTGCTGAAATATTGACCTCTTTTGAATTGTCAACTGTCTATATTGTATCGGAGGCCCTTTGTGATGCTTATACTAGTCTTCATTTGTAAATGCACAGCGTAATTATTTATATTTTATCTTGGTTGTTTCAACTAATTTTCAAGCACTGCCTGCTAGCTAGTTAGCTAGCGTGACTTCGTCAGCTGTGACAGTAAGAGTTCGGTAATGAATCGCTACCACCTTTATAGCAACTTTTGTCTTCAGATGAATTATATGGAAAAGTTAAGTGAAAAAAAAAATTGATGTCATAAACCGATCGGTCTGTGCATCACTGTTTCAAGTCGAACAAGCCTTTTCTCTCTATGGCTCTGGGTAGACCTGGATCAGCTGCGAGTCAGCTGATGCAAATTTGACTAACGCGACCTGCCAGAACTAACGCAACACTTGCTGTATACAACCTTCCTGTAAAATGTTGTCCAATATTTAGGTTGAAACAAAAAAAAATATGGATTTGAGTAAACTGGATCGAGGGTGAATCTCCAACCCGATCATACGAATTTCACGAGGTGGCTAATTTGTACAAATTCATACAACCTCTTGTATAAATTTGTATGATTTTTGCTAAATCGTTGGCTACTAATTTTACGAATTGCCCAGATTGTACGAATTTGTACAAATGACACCCCTGACCCCACCCCTAAACCTACGCGTCACTGGGGTTTAGACAAATCGTATGAATTTGTACGAGTGAGGTCGTACGAATTCATACAAATCAGTCACATTTTACTCACTCGTACGAGTTCATACGAATTGGTCATGAGCGTTGGACCGTCATGTTTAGTTCGTTTAGTGTCGGTTTAATTCTTAGATTTTTGACACCTGAAATAAAAAATAAAAAAATAAAAACTGAAAATTAATTCTTAGATTTTTGACACCTGAAATAAAAAATAAAAAATAAAAACTGAAAAACCATCATCTTTGAATTGACTTCTAAGTTGATTCAGTGAATGTCTATGATTCCCAGGATTCCTCTGTGTCTATTGCTATACCCTTGATTTAGAAATGTGCTGAACACTCAACCTCTTGCGCCCATATCAGTGCATCTAACCTCTGATTGGCTGATGCTGCCTTCTGCCTGCCGGTCACAGCAGGCCACTGGTCTCATGTCTGTTTTTCTTTTATTATTATTTGATATGTGGGACCGTCTTTGGCTGAGACGTCAAGGTCACTGACTAAGATTCTGGCTGAATTGCAGCACAACTGCATGGTCATTTTAAGTCAGGTGCATTTAAGTGCTCTCGAATATGATTCTGAGTCTGCACTCCTCATTTTTTCTAATAAAGCTGTAGCACTCGTTCTCTAATGTGATCTTTGCAAGGTCCTGTACTTTTTCTTCAGACTTTCAAACTGTCGCTGTTGATTTTCTATCCACAGCACTGCCTTAAATGTATGTCATTGGAACAATTTTAAAATCATACAAAAATGGTCATGCTTTTACTGTAATTAAAAAGCTTCAACCAGCCTAAGTTCATAGTCTTAGAATGATTTCCCAGCCCAGTAAGACTAGTCTGTTTAAGTGTGCTATTTTTAACAGGGTTTTTAGACTTTTGAGATCATAAACCAGTTGAATGTTGGCTAGGAGACCAACAACTAGACCATCTTAAAAAATAGCATTTTATGATAGTGTACATTTCATCTGGGCATTGGTCTGCTGGTATGATTTGCTTAACTCATACTGTACCCAATATAAATGACATAAACTCTCAGAAAATTCTCAGCATGCCCATATACAGTATATGATGCACTGAATTCAACAAAGACTGAAAAGCATCAGAAAAGTTTTCACTTAAAGCCCGAGGAATGCAACATCTTTTGTGCTAAAGCAATTCTGCCAGTCTCTTTTGATAAAATGTCGATTTAAATGTAAATCTCTATTGTAGGAATGTAAGGATTTGTTTGGACCAAGATTGAAAAATCTAATTAAAAGCTGTACAATTACTCGAAAGGAAGGACTATCACACCTACTCACAAAAATGTGAGATTTATTGTGAAAGCCTTTGATTTAATTATGAGGTTAAATATTTACTGTACAGATGCATTCATCTGTCTGTCTTTCCCCATTCTCTGTATGCAATTCACAAACTCTTTAATGATCTTGCATGAAGCTATGCGGCAACATACACAATACTCAAATAATTGCATTGCGACTTCGCTTCTACTTTTAAAGACCAATAAAGGACAAATTCGCCGCATAAGATCAGCATCAGTGAGCACTCTGCAAAGTCATAAGTTTAGACTGAAAGCTGCAGATCTCATAATATCTGAAGCTCTCCAGCAAATCACTAACTGTGTCTATATCTTTGAGTGTTTGTGTGTCTGAGAGGGGGAAAGGGTGTGTGTGTGTGTTTTTTCCAAAATGCAAGCTGCATTTTCACGTCTTAACTGAGAATGGCACACTGGTAGGAGTGGTGGGGTGCTGAGGGTTATGCAAATTAGTTCTGCCAAGGTCATCCAATCGGCTCAGAGTCCTTTATGCATCATGAGAAGTGACAGTTATAATGGTTGCCTCTTAGAAGACTGAAAAAACAGAAGAGCTCTCTGATGTGATCCTGGAGGATGTGATTCCCATATTTTATTTGAAAGTGCATTTGAGGTCCCTCTCCAGAAGATATATATATATATAATTTTTTGGGACAGTGTTTTATATCCATACTGGCAGAAAGTCGTGTCTAAATCTAATATATGAAATTAATAATAGAGTTCAAAATGTCAGTAGAAAGAATAAAAGTCCAACCTTTCCAGTTAAAAGAACCGATTGCCATTAAGTTAATCTAAAGAAGCAAAATGTGACAACTATGTTGTCTTATTTGATTTATTCCTTGTTTGAAATATGTTTGAGAAATTTAATCAAAACTGATTTTTGTAGATTTATTTTTTTCTTCAAGTAGGTTCAAGTAAATTTGCAAATATTATTGTTATTTTTTAAGTTTGGTTATTAATTTTACCCACAAAACAAATAATAATAATACTTTTTTTAGAGCACACACACAGTAGCTGGTGTTTCATCAGTGAGAAAAAAATAGACACAGCTGTTACCATTGTTCCTTGAGAAGAGAACAAGGGAGCAAAAGAGAGACCTTCCAATACAACGGCGGCCGATACACTCATGCTGACTGCAGACTGCAGCACCACAGAGGAACCGTGTCATCAATGGATTCCTCCCCAAAGACTCACCACCCAAAGGTGTGTTGGAAGCCACTATGGCTGCCACGTAAACCTTTAAAGTAGAGGGGGATAAGTTCTGTTCAGGAGTCCAGCTGATGATTCTCGCACCGTGAATTGATACTCTCCACTTCAGGGTATAAAGTTTCCCCCTCAGATGCCAAACCCACAGCTTTAACAACTCTGGGTGAGAGTGAAATACTAAGCCTCATGCCTGAAACAGTAGGTCCCTCCTGATTGAAATCTCCCAAGGAAAGAAGGACAGAAGGTCCAAGAACCAAACGCAGGCCAGCCAGATCAGGGCTGCTAGCAACAGACAGGCCATGTACCGATGAACTCTCTCCAGAAATTGGTCATGTCTGCAATGAAAGCGGAGCTGAATGTGTCATGGACAGTGTGTCATTTCTTGACAGGACAGTGTGTCATTTCTTCAGGAGCCTCCATCCCCTGTGCCTCAGCCCCTGCCTTAGGTTTTGGTGCCCAGGGATGTAGACTGCTCTCAGGGTCCCACGATACTGATCTGGTGTGCCAGTTTGTCGAGTGGGCATGAAAGACAGACCCTCCTGGTGGTTATAAATGATGTGCTGTCTGTGCGGACAAGCACGAGATGAGCCAGTAGGTCTGTGAGGAAATGTTTCAGACCTAGAAAAACAGATTTCATTTCCAGGCAGTTTATGTGCCATGAAAGATGGTGGTCCCTCCACAGACCCTGTGCTAAGAGACCACTCATGATCACTCCTCAGCCCATGAGAGATGCTTCTGTTGTAAGTGTGATGCAACAACAAGAAGCTCCCAGCAGGGAGGCTTGGGACAAGAATCAAGGTACTTTCTACATAACCAAGGTACAAAGACTTGTGTGTGGTCTTAATCTTGCAAAGCGGATTCCCGCTCATGGAAAACCCCTTTTTCTTGAGCCTCCAACTGCATCATGTACAAAAGACCAAGCAGCCCCAGAGGTGGCGAATCCTGCTCCCGCCCAGCAGCCCCAGAGACCTGAGCATTGAAATGCTGCCGCTTGCTTTTTAGTCACCCAACAGAGTCGCCAAAGAGGGAAGAAGGCAATAGTGGAGCATCCAACAAAAAGGATTTATCTTTTTCCTTTAATCCAGATAAATTGTGGCAGAAATGTCTCTCCGTATAGCCACCAGGACTGCCAAAGAATGATAATTGTTGTGGCTGTCTCCTTGGCATCCCAGAGAGACGAATCTACGGTCCAGTGCAATTCTCGAAACCCCCCATCTTCATCTAGATCTCAAAGCAGTTAAGCAGTGACATAGTATGCAGACACACATTGACCTGCTGCCGTATAAATCTTACACACCAAAGCCAACATTGTTCTGTAATGTCGGGGCCTCAAGGGACGATGCCATTTTAGGAGACAGATAGCTGGCAAGTATCTGTTCCACTTTAGGCCCCATACCTGCTTAAATTATAATAATTCATTACTTGGGGACTGTAAAGCCAGACTGAAGAGGGTTTCTCCCACTATCTCGACATCTCAGTATGGAGATGAAAAAATGGCAGGGACCGACGCGGATTTTTCGATTTTATTGGCTGGAAACGTTTTTCCAGTTTGCTCTTGGGACAGACATACTGCCTCTTGGCCAGCCAAATGATGTTTAACTTAACCACGGCATGAGTTATAATCACCACCAGCTACTTGTAGGCAGGAGAGTGAGGTGGCAAATCCTCAACCTCTCCTGCATTGATATTGAGCACATCAAACTCCCCAGAGCCTTGATATCTGCAATGGGCTCTCATTTGAATAAATGACTCACTCATAAAGCAAGTTACTTATGTTCTGAATGAACAAATCATTTTAAGGAATGATTCAGTGACTCACAAAGGCAATCACATGCCACCACCTACTGGTAAATATGTAACCTGCAGAAAAGGTCGCCACAACAGTCTGAAAATTGAGTGCAAAAACATTTGTACACAGACAAGAACACACAATATTTAAATGGCAATCACATTTTATAATTATAATTTGATGAACGGCTTATTTAACAAACACACATTAATAGCTATTTAAAAATGTTTTCTGAAAATATTTGTTGTTGCAAAACTAACATGGAATTTCAACACACACCTTTACAATGGTGAGTGCACCTGAGCACAGCAGCATACAAAAAAAACGCAGAGACTTCGTCATTCTGCCTCTAGCAACAGAAGAACAATTTGATAATGAAGTCAGAAATACACTGGTAAATTAGCACTTGAGGCAAATCCCTCTCTGCTAAGGACAATTAGCAGAAAAATGACTTCATTTCACAATTAAGCTGTACTGCACACGCTCAAGTGCCACGGAAAAATGCGGTTCCAAAAAGAACACTCCGTTCTTTCAAATAAAATTAAATGAGGACATCATACAATATGTCTTATTTCATTGTACATATGGATTTCTTCTCAGCTCACTGCCTTCCATTAGTACAGTTCTAGTTAGTCTGATGAATAGCTGCTCGAGCTGCCTAAATGGATTTTAACTCTCTAACACTCAGGCAAATGACACCATCATTTTGTTGCAGCTTCAGTGCGGACAAGCAGGTCAGCTGGCCACGGTATGGCTACTGGATGATTTAATTGAATTGTCAGAGTTGGCGTCCTCTTATTGGGCATCGTCCAGCCCTGTGATGATGCACTGCAGCAGAGTGCTCCATCTTCCCTGACATCAGTGGCGGTATGAAGTGTGTTTTGTGATGGAGCAACATGACATCATGACTTTTGCGTAAACATATACGCCACTTTCGAGTCAGATGGCGTGTTATCTCCACGCATTTTGTGCTATCCGCGTGTATGCGTATATGTCTACGCCATTAACGTCCGCGTCATTCCGCGTGTCTGAACACGCAATCAAATCTCCAGTCATAAATGCCATTAACCCCAGTGACGGTTAAGTTTAGGGATGGGGTTCAGGTAAGTCATATCTTTTTTTTACCTAGGATGGTAAGGGAACAGTCATAAATGCCATTAACCCCAGTGACGGTTAGGTTTAGGGACGGGGTTGAGGTAAGTCATATATTTATATAACGTTAAGTCAACGGCGTTCATAAACACGCTGAAAGGCGATTATGCGTCTTGATAGCACGCCAAAAATGGAAATACGAATTGGCGTGTCATACACACGCTACTTCATGAGATCAGTCTGGATGGAGTCTGAAATTACCTACATGTAGCACACACTCAATGATAGACTCATAAACAAAAGTATGAAATTGTTGAGGACAATTTGGCTTTAATAAAGACTGGATAAATGGATAAATTATTGACAGGAAGGAAGTCTAACAATATGAAGGAATGCGAAGTACTCGGAGCATATACTGCAAAGGGGAAGAATGCATCGTTTTCAAGCATCTTTGTGACCTCACTGAAATACATTTTCAGTACACTAACGGTATTAACTAAGCTGTTTTCAAAACTGCAGGTTGAAGTCAGCATGAACTAAAATTGAGGGGGTTTTTTTATTTTCTTGGAATTTTGTATTTTGAATTTTCACTCATTAGTATTAGTGATGCAACTATCATGATTTTTCATGAACAATTCTGATATTTTCACAAGCAAATTGGCCATTCTGGTACCGGTTGACTTTTTTTTCTTTTTTCTTTCTTTGTTTCTTTGTTGGTTATTTGCAAAGAACATGCTTAACATGCAAACTGGTTTTAAACAAACAAACAAAAAATATCTGTTTGCTAGCAGGAATAGAGATCCTTCCCTAGGCACTTCCTCTTGACAGAATCCCCTCCTCCATTTTGAAGTATGTTAAATTTTGTCAATTGGGCAAGGGTAAAAGTGCTCGTCGGGAGCAGTTGGGGTTAGGTGTCTTAATCATGGACACCTCGACACTTGGTCAGGTGGAACCGGGGATTGAAACACCAACCTTCTGGTTTGTAGACAAACTACATGGACCACTGAGCCACTGCCACCCCATAAGGAAGTGTAGTGTTGATAGACCCTCGACCCCTTGATTTTGAGAGAGGGAGCGAGTCTACTCAATATATACTCTTCAGGCAGATACACCATGCAACATGTAGTAGTAGATCTCATTTAATTTACCCTGACCCCCACCCCTCACAACTCTAGTGTATGATATTGGAGATATTTTAACATTTAACCGCATAATACCTGTAGCTACCTTATGACTGTTTTTACACTTTTTATATTTTTTTTCCAACAGCCCAAGCATAGACCTATAGAATGGTGAGTAGAACAAATTAATAAGGAAAAAGTAAATAAATAATAAGTAAGCACCATTGTGGATTCCAAGTGATCAAGGTCTTAGGGTGTTCCATTAAACACATTGCAAGGGTTCCACCAGTAGTAGGCTCTCATGCAACATATATGTAATGATGTGCATCCAAGTGAACAAGAAGGAGAAAAGGTAGCTAGGGAATGGCGTAAAAACTGGGGTGGTTCTCATTTCTTATGTGGGCATTCTCGTTTTCTTCCCTCGCTTCCTTTCCCTGCATCTTAGCTCCACAGTAGGATGTTTGGGAAGGATACACCCATGCATCCTCGCTCATGACTCCTCAGGAAGCTTCCTCACTCCCCATTCCTTGCCGCCTCACAGTGCAATTAGAGAATTGAGATTTCCTTTAAGACAGCTGAGTTTGATTGGTTTCCTGGTCACGGGCTCGAGGACGTAATGAGGAAGCATCAATTTGAATATTGAGAAGCTCCCATGGACTTACAGTAAAAGCAGCCTGTGTTTAATTCACCACCAGGAAGTGAAGAACTACAATACCCATGTTGAGATTGTAGAGAACTTCATTGTAAATATGTGGCTTAAAGCAAAATTGCTAATTCTTATTTTGCCATTTAGTTAAAAAGCAATAAGATCATTTATTACACAGAAAGCATACCATATCACCCCTAAAACATTGAGGATATTGCGTTCAGATGGCTCGTTTTATCAGTCCTGAGCTGATTTCAGGGATAGGGGGATGTAAAATTTCATCCGCCGCTCCAATGATGGAAAATCAACATTTAATCACCATTTCCAAGCTTCTTGTAGAAGAAGATTATCATCAATATAAAAAGAGGTTCAACACAAGGAAGACTTCAGGCTATAATGTGTGCAAATTCATTTTTTGCTAATATGGCAAGAAATAGTCAAGCACTCACAGAGAATATGCAATAAAATCAGTCACGGTCTACTGGATTTACCAGAAATAGCTTTAGTTGAATCGGAGCAAATGAGTTAGCTGAAAATTGGGTTACATTTTTTGTTAAAAAACTGCTGTACTGAAAATAGAGAGTGCAATGTTGATAATAAATTGAAAGAAAGAAAGAAAGAAAGAAAGAAAGAAAGAAAGAAAGAAACTGCATTCACAGACAAGCTGAAATTATTCGTATTCTCGTTAACAAGGCCAATAGTGCAGAGAATAGCAGTCCAATCCCTCTGTCCTCAATAGAGCCAGTATGTATTCATAAGAGAACCTTTGATGGTAAGGCTTTTTTGCCATGAAAAGCGTTGCAAATTCATTCCTTTCGATTCATTTCAAGAAGCCCTCTTGTCTTTAAAGATCAAGGCACATTTGTTCCTAAGAATACATCAATACCGAGAAAAGTTTTGGGCTCTCTTCTATCACACACGATTGACTTTTCAACAAAAACCTGAATGTCTTCTGAAAACCATTTGTCAAACAAGTTAGTCCCCTGCAGTCTTTTCTTATTGGAAAAGCAATTATGCATAGAAATATAATGCAGTACTGTACAATCTCTGGCATCATGTTGTTAGCACTAAATTATCAGGTTGAAACTTTTAAGAAAACTTAGTGTAAAACTTTGGGGACTTTAGATATGCATGATTAAAGGCAATGCAGTTTCACATTTTCAATGCTTTTCTATACGTGTACACACATATGTGAATATGAATCCAAAGAGAACAACATCTGCAATCTGATTAAAAATTAAATGTATGGAAAATGCATGTCTACTTTGTGATACAAAACATCTTCTCGGATTTGAATAAATCAGAGAAACATATTATAGGAATTTGGTCAATTAAATTCAAATGACTATTTTTTTTTATTAAAATTATGGTAACACTTTAGGGTCCAATTCTTACTGGTTGCTTATTATCATGCATATTACATTTACATTTAGCTGACGCTTTTATCCAAAGCGACTTACAATTTCTATATATGTCAAAGGTCGACCGCCTCTGGAGCAATTAGGGGGTTAAGTGTCTTGCTCAGGGACACATTGGTTTCTCACAGTGGATTCGAACCCCGGTCTCTCACACCAAAGGCATGTGTCTTATCCACTGCACCATCACCACCCCTATTAATATTGGCTGCTTATTAGAACTTATAAAGCACATACTAATGCCTTATTCTGCATGACCATATTTACCCAAAATCTAATCTTCACAACTACTAACTATTAATAAGCGATAATTAGTAGTTTATTGAGGTAAAAGTTAAGTTATTAGTGAAAATTGGACCCTAATCTAAATCATGACCTCAATTAATAATATTAATTTTAAATTAAAGTTTAACATTCATATGTTATTAGGATCTCTGGGACTCCAAATAGAAAGATAAAATAAAAACTCTTAAATGTATCTGGGTGACGGAAAAAAAACAAATTGTTTTGATCTTAAAAAGGTTATTTGGAGAAAGCGTCAGTCGTGTGCTTGACTAGTCATGTCTTCTGGAGGCGTCTGTGCTGAACGCAATACAACATTCTCTATTGACAGGCATTAAATTGTTTTCTGAGTTTGATTGATGACACGGATAAAGTGTCCCTCCCTCCAGCTTTATAAGGTCATATTTCCTCAGTTAGAATAACAGCTTTGAGTGAACATCAGAATCTCTCTGAACTGTCTTCAGGGTTTTGCTTCACAGATATAATTTGTCCTCCATTTGAAGTTAAAAGTGTGGCTCTAAACTTTAATCTATTCTTTTATTTTATACGATTTCACCTCACATTTGCTGTCTCCTATATAAAAGTTCTGGTGATGTGTTGTCCCAACATAGGGGAATTGGCCAGAAATGATAGCCCTTCTCAACTCCATTCTAATCTCGTGAAATAACCTTTCATCGTGGCTTTTCTTTATATTGAAAGTGGATTTCACTTATTTATTCAGCTTTTAAACCTTTCCATTCATGCTGATGGCATTTTCATTAAATCGGTCTTTGTTGTACCCTACTGTCTGAAAAGCAGAATTTAACAGCAATTCGGTGACAGGCTCGCCAATGGTTGAATGACACAATGGCAGTGTTGTTTTTCTATCTCACTCTGTTTCCAAATGCAGCATCAACTTCATGCAGAATAAGCAAAAGTCAAAACTCTCACGACCAGAGCCCATTAATCATAATCACGCAGTTTGCATTCAGAGATAAAAGCCATATTCCGTACCTGATGCCAGACTCTTGTAATCAATTACCTCCTGTCAAATCATTTTGTACTACAACAACTTTTTAAGTGATACACAAGTCTATGCTCATTAATCTTTCCTGCATCATTCCAACTGTACTACTTTGCATTTCTTCAACTCATTAAGTGCATTTTACCCACTAGCATACGCCATTTTGTTTATGCAAGACAGCATGAGTGGGCATTTTGAGGCACTAGTTACTGTTACTGACGATTGTTTACATCCCAAACATACTAAAGATGAAATTTGTGGTGGTGGTGAAAACTGAGGCTTCCATTTGAGGAACGAGCTAAAGGATGCCTCCGGTTGTTTCAGAACAATATCAATTCCCAAATCTTCACATGAAGTGAACTGGACCTCTAGTTCTTTTCACAGTCTAACCAAACAAACAAAACATTGACTTCCCACCGGCATGCCTTCATCCAATTTCTCAGCAAAGTGACCCTGATAGTCTGGAGAGAAACTAAACTGTTCACTGTTGTACACTTAGTATACACTGTGACTGCTCAAAAAACAATGGTTAAAAACAGGAATCCAATTTGCATCATAAATAGTCTCGTTGGTCTAAAAGTCTGCTCTAAATAACTGTACATTAAACATGGAATATTTTCTGATTGTATATTCTGGTTAACTCTTTGAAAACCTTTGATACTGTATACAGTATATTTTTCATTTTGACATTTTTATTATTTGTTGGTTTGGATGCTACTTTGTACTAAACTCAGACTGACATGTTTTAGGCCTTCTCACGAAATTATGTTTTAAATCAAATAGCTTCTATAGCATCATAGTCCGTGATAGCCGAAGAAGCAGGACAATTTATGTTCGTTGCGGTGCACATCTTGCTTACCCTCACCATGAACCCTGTGTTTGTAGTGTATCATAGCCCATAAATGTGACAGCAATCAGGATGTATTATTCATCAGACTGATACTGATATTCTCGCACTGAACTGAAGTGTTGAAGGGGACGGGCCAGTTTGTGGTTGCATAACCTTGTGGGAAAGAACATTGTAAGGGTAACTAAACCTCATTCTTTTCTGACAAAAAAAAAAAATGTATACATGCAGGAAGGATGATAAAAGATAGTCTTAAAAGAAGAGTAGATGAGAAGATGAAATGAGTAATGCAGTTATATGTAGCCACACAATCAACAGAGTTATTTTGTTTTCGCACGCAGTGGGCAGATTTATCTGAAATGGATTCAATTACAGTAACAGATTTGTGTAAAAAAAAATTGCGCAGCCTATAACCCAGCAAACGGATATTATCAGAACTTTGGATCTCTCAAAGTTATGAACAACCTTTCTTCCAGTAACGTTATTAGACAATTCGTTCAGAGTTATCTGCTCTTTAATAATTGATGATCTTTACAATGTAACTGAATCAACACTGACTTAAGCTGAACAATGACTCAATTTTCTTTTAGAGCTGGTGGTACAGTCGAAATGAAATGTTTGCATTATAGAATCATTTTCCAGTTATCACTGTGCAGTTGCTTTGAAACTATCTGTATTGAAGCGCTGTATAAATAGAGGTGACTTGACTTGACTGGACTAATACAGTTTTTCTGAATTGCTAAAACACATTTCTGAACCATGACTCACTTTCTCAAAACCTTAAAAACAAAAACAAATTTTATTCACATCACGGACAATGTCATCTCTGCAGGCAACTGGAAAAACCCTAAAGCTGTCACGTTGGTTTATGTTCCCTGGTGTCCACTAGAGATCCTGTGTCATTCACATTAGGAACTGCATTCCCCACAATCCTTGTCTGCACTCATCACTGTTCATTGCACTCAGCTGTTCCCCATCATGATTGTTAGATTCTGTGTATAAAATACCCTGCCTGTTTAGTGTTTGTTACGGAGTCCTTGTTATATCACACTACTTTTGGAGTCTTGCCTGTTCTTGTTTTATTTCTGTCTTGAATTGCTTTATGGATTTTGACCCTTGCCTGGACTGTTGTGAGTACAGATCCCCCTAATAAATTACTGCTCTTGGATCTACCTGTTTTAACGTGACAAAAGCCAGATCCAGCTTTGACAACCACACATCCTCTTCCTCCTTGTTCACTTCATCCTCTGCCTCCTTTAACTCATACTCTTCCTCCTCTCCCTCTTATATTGTTTCCATCATTCAGTGCAACATTTTTCAGGAAACGATCGCAAATGCGATTAAGAAAAGAGTAGACAAAACGTTCCCAGATTAGTACTATTTTCGGCGAGATTCTGAGATGTGCGTATGATGGATACTTTACCATGAGGCCACAGGAGAGAGTTTGTGAATGGCAGTGAAGCGACGCAACTAACGCTGATGGGTCACATGATAAAGACAATAGGCAGATATATGTCTGGTTTACAGTCATGGATGGATCAGTGGTGTTGAGCGTACACTCAAGGTTCTATATAGAACCTTAAAAGGTTCTATCAGCGCTACGTATTTGGAACCCCTAAAAGGTTCTATACACTCTTAAAAAAGGGTCCCTCTGGGTTCTATATAGAACCCTGGGGTTCCATACTTGACCAGTGGATAGCAGGGGATGGAACCATTTCTGGTTCTAAATAGAACCATTTCTTCTAAGAGTGTATCAGTGTTGAATGAAGATCACTTGTCTCCACCTACTGGTGTATCTATGTGACCTTCAGAAACGGCTACTTGATTCCCATCACTATGCACAAGATTGTTTTAGATTTGCTTATACTTTGTTTGGCTGAATAGTTATAACTCAAACATTTTTTCGTAGGCCATCTGTTGCTGAAGAGTCTATAGGAGGAATGAGCACAGTTGGGAATGCAATGAATTCAGGAACAGATGAAGAATGAGGCTGAGGTTGAGAAAGAGGACAAGGGGTCAGAGCTGCAGGAAGAGGCTTTTGATGAGAGAGAGAGAGATTGAAAATGGGGCACTGTGAAAGTCTTAGGGAGAAAGATTAAAAAGTGAAGAGAAGACCTTCTGTTGCAAGGTGCTCATTCAGTCCCTCCTTCATATTGGAAAATGTCTTCACAATATCTTTTTGAGCTACATTGCAGAAATCATTACCATGGTATGCGCAAGTCTTGCATCAGAACAGAAAAGTTGCCATGGGCCTACAGGTCCCGGAGCACATTCATTATGATACAGAGATAGTGCCAGGAATTTATTCAAAGCAGACAACATTTGAAACATTTGACTTTTGAGAGTGCATAGAGGAGACCAGGGCAAGTTGTCACACTGGACTCTATTTAAAAATCCAAAATTACAAATACTTAATTTTAGTATGTGTAGGTTATCTTGTACTTTTTGATATTTTATGAATAATTTATTTTATAATTTTGAGGAAAACCCTCTGAATATTGGCTGGTTTGCATTGTGCAAAACTTAGTGTGACTACATGGCCTGTTCTTGGGGCATGTTGTCTTGTCACAAAAGGTCAAGGTGTGTTAAATGAACTGCATCTTTTTTCCTCTAAATGTTCTATATATTTTATTTTAGCAAGGACTTTAAGGTATGTGCCAATACAGGAAGCTTTAAAAAGAAAACCATTAAAAGTATTCACTTCAACAGTTGTGTTTATTTTGGGAAAACCTTAAACAAGAAAAATAATATATTTTTCAAATCTGTAAATAAAAAAAAAGATTATTAGATTAAGAAAATACTATTTCCATCTATTGCCAAATTTCAGTTTAATTAATTAACTTTTTACTAGTTTTGAACGAATATTCTTGCCTAAATGTGTTGAACTATTAAAATAAAGAATTTGACACTGCATTTGTTTTAAAGATTGTTTTAAAGATTTTATTGTCATTTTATGTAGAATATATACACAACAAACAGGAGGCCAGCACAACAGCATAATGCTGTCTAAAAGAAAATGAGTGACAGTTTAAGCTTGTTGCAAACTGGGTAATGATTATAACAAGCCAAGACGTAGTATTTAGTATTAATCCATTTTGTTCTTGTGAGGTCAGTAACAAATCTATGTAATGAATTCAGACATCAGATCTGTCACTATGGCAGAATTGTGTCACTGAATTCATTATTTAGGGCCCTATTATCCTGTCCAACATAACTCACAACCACAACGCCAGCTCTCATTTCTCACAGCAATATATAAAGTCACACTTCATAAAGCCATTTTTTTTCCTACTTTTCATTGTGCTCCATGTAATGGGGATCTGGTTTGTGGTTTTTACAACTGTGGAACCTATGTATGGCTTTATCAAAATGCCAACTTTTGTAAACCTTTGCTAAAACTTGTCACTTTAGGCCACCTTTCAATGAAAAAGACTACCTTCTTATCCAAACATCAATTGTGTGCTTTAAAGCTGTTCAACAGAACAGGCTTGATGAAAGAATCATTCCTTGACAGCTCCATTTGACTCAAGCTGACAAGCACAGTGTTTCCTAATGGATAGAAAATTGATATTTTTATAGACAAGGCAAGTACATGTTGCACTTTTTTTTTTTTTACATTCTGACAGATTTTTTTTAAAGAGGAAAAAGGAGGCAGTGTTATTTATTGGAGAACAGAAAGGTTTTCCAATTACGGTGTGCTTTTTGAATGGGCCTTAACAAGAGACTGTCAAGGCAGGGGTTTTTTTTCTTCTTCATGAGAACAGCAAGCAAAAAACAAACATCAATATGTTATTTAAGAGGAAAACTTGATCATTAAGCATTTAACATGTCTGTATAGCTACTTAACATATGCATTCAACTCCAATAACATGTCAAGAATGAGAAATGTTTTCATGTTGAATATCAACGGATAACTAATGTGCAATAAATCTTGGTGATTTACGTCTTTTGAGTGACCTTTTAATGGTTTGAATTGGCCTAGATTCTAATACTGTGAAAATTTAATTAAAATGGTCAGTATAGTGTTCAATGTCAAGGTCCCATCTAATTGAATAGGATAATCTAGCGGTGAGCTGCACAGACAGTTCCCTTCATTGCATTCAGTAACTGGTTCGGTGCACACTCTGAAGAGCTAGACCACAAACTTGCATCAGCCTCGCTGGGAAATGAACAATGCATTTGGGTGTAATACCGAAGACCCTCAGCAATGGTCTGGTGTCAATAGAAAGTCAATATTAATTTTCTCTGGGCCAAAAACCCATTTAAGAGCTTTGGAGAGAGACTGGCCATTGGAGATAAGAAAAGTAGCTAATAGAAACTCAACCCTGTTTTACAGTTCAGAGCCACTATAGTGACTCTAAAAAGCACCTGCATATAAATATAAAGCTAATTATTAGAGTAAATAAAAGCCTATCTAAATACTCTTTGTGTCAATAATCCGTAGTGCTTAGGCTAAATCACCCTCTTAAATGTCTCACCCCCAAGGCGTCACTTAACTGACGCCTTGGGAAGCATTTAGCGTCAGTTAGATGACGCCCTAGGATCGCGTGTACCCTACCCCCACCCCACACCTAAACCTAACCGCGTCCTCTAACTGACGCTTTCCTTTAGCGTCAGTTAGAGGACGCTTTCCTTTAGCGTCAGTTAGATGACGCCGTAGGATCGCGTCATGTAAGTGACGCTAAAGGGCGCCTAAAACGTCAAATATTGAAGCATGGTCAAAGGTGACGCCTTGGGGTGAGAATGCGTTGGGTATGACTGAAACCTGAATGGCTGACTAGCCAAAAAATATAGATGCGTAGCTTAGTTACTGAATGAATCCCTTTTATATGAACCAGTTATTTTTAGTGAATCAAAAGCAGTTCATCGAACCAATTTAGTTCCATTCCTAAACGTGAGCTGGGTCTTCATAGTTCCAGCATAACCAGTGTAGTCCGATTACTGAACGAATGACTGTTACATGGTGACCAGTGGTCCCATTCGCGAATGTGAGCCAGATTTTCTTAATGAATCAAAGACTTACAGTGTAGCTTTCTTTGTTGGGGAAAGTTGCTTTTAAAAGTAATGCATTACAACATTGCGTTACTCCCTAAAGCAGTGACTTAAGTAATACAGTATTAATTAATCATATCTTATGCATATATGAACTGAAAAGTGACTGTATGGGAAATGTTATGGTATGGGTGGCGGATGAACCCAGAAGCAGACGGTGTGCAATCACAGATAATTTATTGAAGACAAAAAGGGGAAAACAAAGCCCACGAGGGGGCAAAACAAGACTCTGACAAGGTGACTGACTAGACAAGGTACTGACAAAATAAAACTAGGTAAACGACTGACACGAGCAATAAATAAACAGGACAAATACTCTTGACAGGTACTCACAAACTTGGCACAGATAACACTTGGCAACATTTGTCAACATTAGTCAATGAACCGACACAGGACAGCAAACACAAGGGGATTAAATAGGGAACACTAATGACGAGGACAGGTGAGACTGACTAGACAATAATGACGAGACGAGGATAACAAGGGGGCGGAGTAAAGAAACGAGACAACACAAGCACATGGCCCAAACAGACCATGCGCTTGTACACAAAACATGATTCTGTCATGATCCTGCCTCATGACCAGAGAAAATCAACCACAAGAGGGCAGAATCATGACAGGAAAAATTGGCTATGGAAGTCAATGGGGTCCATCGACTGTTTGGTTACCGACGTTCTTCAAAATACCTTCTTTTATGTTCAGCAAAAGAAATAAAAGAATGCATGTTTGGAACAACTTGGAGGGGAGTACGTGATGACAGAATTTTCATTTTTAAGTGAACTATCCCTTTAATGCACACTGGTCAACATTAATGGAAAGTAGGTTACTGAGAGTTTCTAAGAGTGGGAACGTTTTCTAAGGAATGAAACTGACCATTGCCGAAGGCACCTGAGTTATTTTGACATCTTTTAAATCTATTACAGATAGTGTTGTCTTTTCCGCACCCGAAAGACCTAGAGGTGTGACAGTGATGTGTTGGGTTGCATTAGCAGTGGTGCCTTGAGGGGGGACTAGGGACCTTTGCTTTGATGAAATCTCCTTGTTTGAGACCCTTCCCCCTTCTCAAAGTCTCAGAAACATCGGTCTCCCATTGAAAAGAAATATGATGTGGAAAATGGCCATTGGGTGATGGAGATTGATTCAGAAGAAACATGAACAGTGATCAATACGGCGGCTTGTTCGCTGGAGAGAGACACTTATTGGTGTTAGTTCAGCCACCTGGTGGATTCTGGGAGGAAAGCGGTCGACAGGGAATGCCAGGCATGTAATTTATGATGGAAGTGTCATGCCAAGAGTGATGCTGCTCAGATAAAGGATCCCATGTGATAATGAAAATAACTTTTTCTGGACCAAGAATGAAACAAATGTAGCATGGTATGAAATTTAATCCAGCTGGTCAACATTTTCAGGAATCAAATTCATTTATTTGCAGATTCATTTAATTTAGAAAGCATGTCCTCTCCTGCATCATCTTGTAAGTGAATGAAGTTCAATAGAGATTGGACCAATAATGAACAGATTCATTTTTCATTAGCATGTACAATGTTGATGTTGACCAATCTGCCATGAATACACCATTTTTATGGGTTGCTATGGTAACAGAATTGAGGGTGGCACAGGGGGATATAATAATCAATAAAACGATGGAGGTCAGAGCTCTAGAGGCAAACCAGCACAGCGTGAAAAGGTATTTTTGGAAGGTCAGACTGAACTCAAATAGAAGTAATTTTTTACTATTTCAAGTAGCTGTGTATGATGTGCTTATAGCAAACTGTTTACAGTGTCAAAAAAGTTAATTTCTTATAAAATAAAATATATTTTTCATTTTTATAATATTTTTAATGCATATTGAAAAGTAGCTTGGCATTTTAATTTGTAAAACGCCATAGGAAAGACGGTTACTTCAAAATGCTAAAATTAATCTAAACTGAAATGAAAATGTTTCCCCAATATTATAATATTGGATAAAAATATTCACTATGTTTTCCAGATAATGTTTTAATTTGTTTTTACTTTAGCACAATGGCAAATAAAATGAAATTATTTATTTTAAAAAACAATATAATATTATGCATTCAATTTTTTCTATATAAAACCGTTTTAAAACTAGTTTTTCCTCATTTTTTTTTTTAAATAAAGCCTTTTTACAAGAGGTGTGCTTTGCAAGGGTTTCATCATTTATGGGGGTCCTTGGTTTGAAGTTTTAAAACCCCTGTTTTTTTGTGCATTCAAGTTGATGCATTGTAAAAGACAGACCGCCAAACATTCTGTTTCCCTTGCGTCAGAGTTGTCTCCATGAGCCAGGAATAATCTGCAACCTAAATGTGTTCTCTCTATTTATCCTTTCATTTCCACCAGACAAGCACTGTCACACTGACGAATGGGAGCTGGAAGGAGCCAATTGTATTTGTTCAGTAAAGGGCCTTCATTCCCTTGAAACCCAAATGTCCCTCACAAAGAAAGTGATAACCCTCTCCCGACATTACCATAAGTCTCTAAAGAAACTCATTTGGGAAATAAAATGTTTATTACCGGATTCTTGCACGAGGAGTCAAATCAGCTACACCATTATGTTCTTGATTGGGCAGCTCGCTTTACTGGTGTGCTTTGTGCACATCTGTCTGGCAAAAACATAATTCTGCAAATTTATTTCCAGTTGCACTAATAGACAATTCTATCTCTTCATCAAACAGAAATTAGTTTTCATGAGATATCTGCAATAGAAAATGTTGAAGCAAGTGGCCTGCTTATGAATATCAAGTTTTGACATGATTAATGCAGGTGACTGAAGTCATTACACTGGAAAAACTCTTTGTGGCTTAGCAATTGACAATTAACAGTACCAATTAAAAACCAAGAATGAAGGCATGATTGAATACCATTTTGCATAGTTTTGCTCTCACCCACAGTAAACAGCATTTAAGTGATGTCACAGAAAAACGTCTCGGCTACGAATGTAACCCTCGTTCCCTGAGTAGGGAATGGAGACGTTCCATCGGATGACGAGGAATGGGGATTTCGCTTAGAAAGCCTATCAACTTCAATCAAAATAAAACGAGCCAATGGCAAAGAAATGCCATGGGTCTGTGGAATTTAGCGTATGTCACCCTTACCTCGTGAGTATAAAAGGACGCCGGCACAATACAGACATGTTTATTTGCTGAGGAGCCGAGACTGAACTCAGGTGATCCCCGCGGTACAGCGGAAATTGGCAAGAAGACGGAACATCTCCATTCCCTACTCAGGGAACTAGGGTTACATCCGTAACCGAGACGTTCCCTTTCGTTGTCACTCTGAGTTGACGATGAATGGGGATATCAGTCTAATCACGCCACCTTCTCAGCTGTCTTCCAGTGCCCTGCGTAAATCTGAGATCCCTGTTGTGAGACTGGCACAGACGAAGGACTCCCCTGGGGAGAATATCCCACAGCTTAGAGGAAATATGCAATTATTTCCAACCCAGAGAGGGGGGTATTTAGAGAATACACATATGACCTGAAGGATGCATATAGAGAACACTTATTTTTATAAAAAAGCAACAGAACTTAAATTACATCCAGTTTATTAGCAACACTATGCACGAGCGTGAATCCCGTCAATCCCGCAATATCTAGTCTTTGATCTCACTGGTGTCTGACCCACTGCGAGAAGGAGAACTGTCCGGCTTGACTGCGCTTTTTTCACTCCTCCTCCCACTGCAGCCGCCTACTCTCGCATACATTTCAGGCGAGGCAAGGCGCATCTCAAACAAGCCTTAACTTTCAGAGCAAATCTAAATTTTCCGGAAGTTGTCTGGGTTTTCCCAAGGGGGAAATCCATTGACCGAAAGTTGAAGCCTCGCGGTAGAAACTTCACTTGCGTTAGCATTTCCATTGACTCCCATTCATTTTGGCGTCACTTTGACAGCGAATAACTTTACATCTAACACAGTCTCATCCCAAGACGTCATACAACTGACGCTTTACCTTTAACGTCAGTTAGGTGACGGGGTAGGTTTAGGTCTGGGTTGGGATTAGATAACGTCATCTAACCGACGTTTAAGGGTACCCTAAAACGGCGGATGTTGATGTATGGTCAAAAGCGTCAATTGTACAGTATGACGTCTTGGGATGAGACTGCGCTGTTACATCTGAGGCGTTTGAAGACCCCATTTGTCCATTATTTATTTCTAAAGAAACACGACAATGTATAAAATGCTCCATTACCTTGTAGCTTATGTTGTGGCCCCGTAGAAGCAGTTTTTTGTCAAGTAGGCTAACGATTGCGTCATAACCAAGCGACTCTCTGTCACACAGGAGAGAGATTAGCGTATGGACAGGAGGAGAAGCTCCCGCACAATCGGGGAAACGTGGAGGCAAAACGACAAAATAATTAATCAGAATACCTAGCAAAAGTTTCTCCTGCTCCTAGCTCATTGACAGCTCCTACTCACCCTCTACCTCTGCAAGTTTGGGAAGGGAATGATTCAGATTTCTCATGCCACAGCCTCTAGAAGACAGACGGGTTGCTCACGTCACATCTACGTCATCAAGCTCTGTTTGAGTCGGTTTGAGTCTGCGCGTCAGGAACGGAAGTGCTAAAAAATCGCCAAAAACGGGCTTGACTTGTCTCAATGGAGTTCCAATGATATGGCTCTGTCCACTTCTTATACTGTCTATGGGTTTTCCCAGGCTAATGTCTCCCCATAGAAAGAGAAAATGTGTAATAAATGGCATTCAAACATGTTTTTTTGTTTGTTTCTTACTTTCACAATGTCAATGACCAATAATGTCCTGAGACTGTAATTAGATTTTGGTGTGTTTATGCCATGATCTGGAGTTTGCGTCCTTGTCTATAAGCCAATAAAGAGCTAGACACATGCATCCAAGGCTCCCCATGGTCACACCTTGAGGCTTGAGACTCAGTATAAAGAGTGCAAGAGATCTGTCAGCATTGCATCATGTGAAGGGTTTGGTGAACAGGGTTGTCACTGACAACCAGGAACTTACTTTACGTTTGCAATGGAGATACTGCACACAGAAAGAACAGATTGAGTCTGCATATACAGTTCTATATTTTTTTTTCTCAGCTCTTATTTGGCACAATTTTTTTTTCCAACGTTTATTGTACTATCTTCTATTGCCCATATTGACTGCTTATTGTCAATGCTTTAAAACAAATATAAATAAAAACAGATGAATAAACATAATTTTGATTCAAAATGTATAAACATTATATGCTTTTTTATTTTATGCTTTACCCTAAAAAGCTTTGTTATAATTAAAGAAATAAAAGTTCTGTCATTTTTCAATTGCATTTTTATGTTAAGAGAACTGAATCTTTAAAGTTGCCATAAAACATATCTGAGTGAAACAGCTTTTCGGCCAGGACAAAAATGTAGGGCGGGACTGGACTTGGTTTTGTCCATTTGGATTTGATTAGATCATGACCTCACGTAAGTAAACATGTCATCAGAGAAGAGAAGATGTTTATTGCAAGAGGGAGGGGAAGCTATTTTGATTCAAGATTATGAGGGCATGGGAATTTGAAAAAAAAAAGGTGTGGATGGAAAAATCATTTATAATACATTCAATAGAACTGTCTTTTTTAATTTCATGGTGACTTTAAATTGAAATTTCAAACTATTAATAAAGAATACCCTCTCTCTTTATTAAAAAGCAAAAAACATTTGGATGACTCAAACATGTTTTCAGACTTGTTTTTTAGTCTAAATAGCAGATAAACATTACATATTTACTTTAATTAATTTAATGGATTTAATCAAATAAAAATAAACATGAATCTGTGACAGACCTGCTTTTAATTTGCTTTACTTTAAATGAAAATGGAATCATCTGCATCTCTGCACCACTTTTCTCACCGTGCAGTTTGATTAGCTTTTTAATTACAGTGGCAAAAAAAAAAAAAGTTGGCCTCATTTCTCAGCATAATAAAAGATTAGATTCTGGGTGCTCTGGGAATCCAGCTCCCTCTGAAGTGTACACCGCTGTCATAGCTTGTGTTTGCTTTCAACAGAGGGGAGTGGGGTGACAGGAACAATCACCATAACAATTTCCCCAAGGAACTACTTGATTCTTTTAAGTCTAAGTCACGTACAATACAATGGTGACTTGAAGTCGGGGAAGGAGAGGCTTTTAGTCTCGGAGGAGTTAGGGGAGTCGAGCTGAGGTTACTGAGAAGTGAGCAGGTCTCGTTGCACTGTAGTGGTACACTTCACCGCCAGACACATCATTATGTGATGAGGCAGTTGCACTGTAAAAAAAAATATTTTCAAGATTTGTTGTTGAAATCACAACATTTTTTCTTTTGTCAAATCAACTTAAATAATTTATTTAGTTCAGATAACTTATTATTTTGAGTTTCTGATGATTAAATCAATATCCTTCATTGTATTAACTCACTTTTTCCAGTTCAATCAGGTTGTTGAAGTGGGAATCCCTGAAGTGCTTCAGGTCACTACATCCAAAAACCGAACATTTTGACTAGCCCTCTCGTAACTTCTGCATCATTGAGCTCGGACTACAAAATCGGAGCGAGAAATAATAATGGCAGATTGCTCAAGTGTTGGGCCGGAAGTCGATGTCTTTATTTGGCAGTTCCGCTGCAAATATGGTGAAGTTGTAGTTCAAAAAATGTCATAGAAAACAAAAAAATCTGAACAGGTTGAAAAATATGACCAAAACAGAATATAAAGATATAAACGAAGCACCTGAAGACAATAATTTCATCTTTTCTGTACTTATAAACACTCCAAATAGACAACAAAATTCATTTAAGGGCTAAAAAAGTGGATTTCGCATGATATGTCCCCTTTAAAGCAACCAGGTTACTTATTTTTTTAAGTTAAACCAACAATATTTTTTTTACAGTGTGTGTTTCTGAATCAGCTGTATTTTAATCTGTTGTATTTAATTTAATAAAATGATTTGTTCAACATTAAATTATTACAATACAAGTTGTCAGTGAATATCCTGTTTCATTAGAAAACAATTTACAATAAACAATTTTATTTAAAGTCGACGTGAAACGGATGTTATAGTATTTTCTTCCCTATGTGATGTACAGTGAAACTGCTTCTCAAACAAGAAAAAATGTAAGGCGGGACTTAATTTTGTTCTTTGGGAATTGATTGGATCGTTGGTTTGCTATTGCTGTGATGTCATGTGAGGGACAGGTCATCAGATCATCAGATAAGAGAAAAGGTGTCGCTACAAGAGTAAGTTATTTTGATTAGAACACAAATTATAATGATGTGCATAAAAAGATACTGCAATATTCGTATTCTTAAAATAAGAATGGGCAATTTTGATTTCATTGTAGGCTATAAATTAAAATGGGTTGGGGATACAGTTCCATGCTTTCTTACAAATACATTTCAGATGGTTAATGTACCCTCTTCTTTAGCTTAGACAATGCTGAATAAAAAAATAAAAAGAGAATAATTTCAAACATGTTATTTCTGAATAGCAGCCAATAGCAACACTCTGCTAACAGGAATGTCTAAAAATGAACTGATTAAAACAAAATGTTGCTTATGTGTGAGGGTCACCAGAATTCACATTTGCTGTGCTGTCTAAGTGCACATTGTTTCCTCCACTAGCTAATTGAAACTGAAAGATTGAAGAAATTAGATGAATGCATCTCCCAGTTTACATCCATCACAAGAAGATGAGCTCCATGGCAACTAATCAAACACAGCAATTCTTAGCTTAGTAACTGGCTTGCAGCCAAAACCAGTCCCTGTTCTTTAAGATAATGACTCCTTGATGCCAGCAATAATCCATTCTCCAGTTTAATTAACCTTCAATATATTACATGCATCCATGTTTCTGGCTTGTTATGGAGGCTGATCCAATCAAAAGTGTTCAGTCTTACTGTCTGACACTAGTTTATTTGAATATGCCAAGTTTGCCCTCATGTGGTCTGTAAAGGAACTGATGGCTGGATTGGTACAGGACGTAGCTACATAATGGTCTACAATTTATGATAGTCATGAAGTATATTATAATAACCAGACACTGTATCTGAATAGGACTCATGCATCCTTTAACGGACTTAGATATTTTGATAGGCTATGTCAAGCAAGTTCAATCAGTGTATTTTTATTTATTTATTTTTGACTTGGATTTGGTTTGGTGTTGAGCCTTCCATGTCAGTTTCTTGTTGGAAATATAGTATTCATACCATTTTGCATTTAATAAATATATTTTTATTTATTTTTTTTTTTTAACTAGAGAGGGGAACCTGTGCTTGGAGTAACCTTTTTTTACGGACGGCGAGTTTAGAGCGGCTGCACAAGTCGACCGTCAAGGATTTCAGTGAGTGATGATGCAGTGAAATGTGAGTGAGTTTTATAAAATATACTTGTTATAATGGTGTTAATCTATTTTATGAGACTGATTCCACACTCGACTGTGGTTTCCGTGATCTCGGTCCCTGAAATAATCTCTTTTATCGCACGTCTATTTTTATCTCTCAGGATATGGCTTACTCATGCATTGGAATTAAAATATTTAATTTTAAAGATAACGATATTATTTTCTGACGTCGTTATGTAATTCATTTTATCTGTCAAGAAACATGACAGTGGTTTTAATTAAATGCACATTATTTATACTGTGCCGTATTCTAGATCAACACACCCAGTTTGTTCTTCTTGCCCAATGGGCTGACAGCGGGGGCGGGCCAAGATGTTGAGTGACATTCCTCGGGACGCCCTTCTTCGCCCACTCACCCGGAATGAGGTGGTGGGGATGTTGGTTAGACTGACCATTTTTGGAGCTGCAACTTATTACAGCATCAAATGGGTGGTGGATGCTTTTGACCCAACACAAAAACAAAAATCCCAAGCCAAGAAAAGGGTAACGTTTTTTTTTTTACCCTTTAATTTAAACGACCACCTGCAACTGGTTGTGTGCTGCATTTGATTATAAGTGTTACAGTGAATATAAAACTTAATTTACAGATCATCATATTTCATGCAACCCTGTAGCTCAAAGTGCCTAGGGATTTTCGTCATCATGGCTTATTATTGATTCATCGCAGTGACTCAAATCTTTTAATTATTTTCACCAAAAAACACTAATGATAATAGCTTGAAATTATTATGTTGTATATTTTAATGATTGTTTTTATTTATTGACTCCCGCACTCTCCTCAGGCAGAGCAGTTGATGAAGCAGATAGGCGTAGAAGGAGTCAGTCTGACGGAGTATGAGATGAACATCGCCACTCATCTTGTTGATCCTCGCTGCATCAAAGTAAACACCAATACTGTTGTAAATGTAATCAATGGAAACCTATCATCAAATCACACTGCGTGCATCTCATTACATCAGTGATTTTGAAAAAAGGACATGCTCTTAAAGACATGTTTTATTTATGTTATTGATTGTCATTTTGCTCTGTTCATATTATTCAAACTGATTTAGAATATATGTCAATTGTGTTGACAGATTGGACATTTTTGCTGAAGGTGCAAACCTGTAATCATTGTTACCATATCCCAGGGGTTCTCAACTCTGGCCCTCCAGATCCACTTTACTGCAGAGTTTAGCTCAAACCCTGATCAAACACACCTGAACAAGCTGATCAAGATTTTCAGGATCACTTATGTGCTTCTCAAATGGAAAGCTGTATCTGAGTGAGGCTGTGTGTGTATTACATCACACATGTTCCCACCCCCATGATCGCTGCCACAAAAATACTTGGAAAAACCTTTGTATTATAAATCATTAACTGGGTCCATTAATGTAATACAGTGAATGACAAACATCTGTGGCTTACATAATTGGCTGTTTAGTTTAGTTCACCAAAAAATGAAAAACAAATGCCAACAGTTACTCACCGGTTTGGAACGACATGAGGGTAAGACTTATGGAACATGAGCAGGTGAGTTTGATCAAGGTTGGAGTTAAAGTGGACCTGGTTTAGAAACCCTGCCATAGACCTTTGTCAGGGTAGCACCAGGAATTTGACAAAACATCTTTCTGGATAAAAACTCCATAAAACAGTTTTAAAAGTTGTGAAAAGGACATAATCCAGAACCTTTCTACAGTCTGTGCCAATGTAAAGACTGAAAGTCTTTTCCATCACAGCCATGTTTTCATCAGCATGAAATTCAGAATGACGTCTAACCTGACTAAGGTCTATTGGCCAGACGGCCTCCTCCAAGTCAGTATTGGCCTATTTGATTGAATATCTTCTTCCTTTCCTTGAAGGTGACATGGAGAGATGTTGCTGGGCTAGATGAGGTCATCTCAGAGCTGCAAGACACTGTAATTTTGCCTTTTCAGAAACGTCATCTCTTCTGTGGTTCCAAACTCTTGCAACCTCCCAAAGGTGAGTCATGGAAATAGCGAATGGGCCCTGACCTTGTCAGTGCATTTGGAGTTTGTGTTTTCAATCCTAAATTTATCATACTTGCAGGTAGGAGTATATGCGAAATATCAAAGTGAAGTATGTTATTCATAATTGTTTTATATTTACGATTCCCAGGTGTACTTTTGTATGGGCCACCGGGATGTGGAAAGACTTTAATTGCCAAAGCAACAGCGAAAGCGTCTGGATGCCGCTTTATTAATCTACAGGCCTCCACTTTGACTGACAAGTGGTATGGCGAATCGCAAAAGCTCACTGCTGCTGTATTCTCATTGGCGGTCAAGATTCAGCCCTGCATAATTTTCATTGATGAAATAGGTAACCGCTGAATGTGCTCTAAAAATGTACAGATATTCCAGATTCCAGAAAGTTAGGATAAATATTACAAGGCCAACTTGTTTAACATGCCAAATACATTCTAGCACTCCTTGAGTGATAAGCTTGTCTATAATCACTATGGATATGCAGGTGTTTATTATTTATGGGTTTTATGGAAAACATGGTACATGTACATTTGCATAATGACTGCAATGTTTTCGGCTGTATTTTCAATGCTGATGACATTTGAATAATATGGTACTGTAACCCATCATCTGTGAAAATGAAGAATCTGGACGCTGCACACAGAGTCTGTCAGGCGTTTTATCATACTGTACTTGCTGAACAGTCAGTAAATAGTTACTCTTCTTTTAAAGCCGGTTCTGCATATTAAATTGCAGATGCTGAAAAAGCTAAATTGTTGAAACAATGGCTGCAAAAAAGTTGTTGCTTTAATTTCGTGTTTAAAATGTAAAAATTATATAGTTGTTTTTTATCTATATAGTTGCACTGTATATAATTTTACATGACTGTAAATTATAAATATGTTTAAATACTATATGAATTAAATATTTTATATAGACTACCATTTAACAGTTTGGGGTCAGTAAGATTTTTTAAAGAAATAATGTTTTTAAATTGCATCAAATTGAATTTTTTTTTTTGTTTATTTAGTTTATTTTAGTTTTTTTTAGTTTAGTTTTCACAAAAATATTATGCAACACAAATGTATTCAACATGTTTATTAATTACAAGAAGTCTTGAGCACCAAATCATATTATTAGAATGATTTCTGAAGAATCATGTGACACTTAAGACTGGAGTAATGGCACTAAAAAATTCAGCTTTGCCATTTGCCAAAACATTTCACAATATTAATATTTTTATTTGACTGTATCTTTAATCAAATAAATTGACTTTTTGAGCATTAAAGGTCCCTTTTCAAAAAAACAAAACAATCTGACTGACCCCAAACCTTTTAACGATTCTATATATGTAGTTCTACACTAAATGTAGATTGTGTGTTGGTTTCATAATGTGTTTTAAGAAATGTATAACTACATAAAATCTATCTCTTGTCTCAGATTCATTCCTGAGGAATCGTTCCAGTATGGACCATGAGGCCACCGCTATGATGAAGGCCCAGTTCATGAGTCTGTGGGATGGATTAGACACAGCACAAAACAGTCAGGTAACACGTCACGCACATGTAGGTTTCATAGGTCATTGGATTTCTTTAAAAGTGTTAGGAACAACACTTTCTATTATATAAAATGTGACAGAAAGTAAAAGTGTATGTCAATGTCCAGGTAATGGTGATGGGGGCTACTAATAGACCACAGGATGTTGATGCAGCAATACTACGCAGAATGCCTACTGCCTTTCATGTAGGCCTGCCTGTGAGCATGGTCAACACACACACCTTTATATTCTGTTGCCCATCTTAATCAGGACAAAACTGAATTATTTTTGGTCTATCTTCAGAATGCAGCTGAAAGAGAAGAAATCCTTAGACTAATTCTGTCTGGTGAAAACGTAAGACATGAAGCTCTTCTCTTTTGCACAAAAATCCATTCACAAAATATTTTTTGTCTGTTTAAATATGTTGTTTATTATAAAGGTGAGGTGGCATATATTTACCTATACAAAAAAAAGAAGAAAAAAAAGAAATGAGCCTTAACTACAAATTATTGGTCAGGAAATTAACAAAGTTTAAGCAAATGCACTACTTAAAAAGCCATTGCTATCTCAGAAAATCGTCAAAGCCTGAATGAAGTTTTTAGCAGAATATGGGAAGTTGTGTGTGGAGTGATGAATCATAATGAAACACTTACATAGTGATGCTTCAGAGCAGTGTCTTTAAAAGAAAGTGTCTGATAAATATAATAATAAATGCATATCTACCACAGTGAAGAATGGAGGAAGAGTGTCATTGTGTGGGAAGCCTTTTAAGCTGCTGGTATTGATGAGCTACTTCATTGTGAAAAGACATTTCATGCTTTGGAGATCAGGAGAATATTGCTAGCTTTCTTTCCACAAAGGAAAAGTCGTTATTTAAAGAGGAATGATCAGATGTAATTTTTCAACAAGACAATGCTCCTGCCAAAATTGGCAAAAAGACAACCAAGAAGTGGCTTGAGAACAAGTCCATCAGGCTCATGTTTTGATCTGGTCCAAGTGAGTATTATAGTGATTAATTTATAGGGATAGTGAGTATTTGGTCTCACGTTAAACTCAAACTGTAAGACATTTTTCAACTACTCATAAACATGCTCGAAGCCATTAACACTGAGTAGAACAACACTGAATCTTCTTCCTGTAAAAAAAAAATGTCTGCACATTCACCCACACAGCTTAAGCATTTAAAAAAAACAAAGGCTTGGCTAATTATGTGTTTAATTACTTAAAGCAACACTAAATAAGATTTTTTACCTGCAATAATGTTTTTAAAATCGTTTCAGTGATTCATCAAGTCGTGATATGGTGAATTGCACTTATGCCACCGGGTCGCATTTCTGTAGTTCGTATGAGACATAAGAAAACTACAAATTTGGAGCGTACTCGACAGTGTACGTCATGTAAGATACCTAGCAGCCAAGTAGCTTTTGAATTGTCATCATGATTAAATAAACAGAGAGCATGTGCGTGTATGCGCGTGCAACAGTAGGATGCGGTAAGCTAAATTATTCACAACAGCAGTAATGGACAATTCCGCTTCCAACCTGTAGGGCGACCGCAGAGGAAAAGTTACTTGGTGTTGCTTTAATCTACTGTATTTGTGAACTTTTTTGCTTATTTCCTGACCAGTGATTTGTGATTAAAATGAATAAGACCATTAAAAGACCACCAAATATTTAGCCTTTTTAGGCTTGGCTCCATTTTTAAAATTTCAATGCTAATCAAAAGTTGTTAACATTAGTAAATGAACTGTGAACTAACATGAACATTAATAAAGGTTAATAAATGTTATAAAGATATGTATTGCTCACTGCTAGATCAGGTTAGTTTGATAAGAAAGGTAACAGATGAGACCTTATTATAATGTTACAGAAGTATTTTATGCTCATCAAGGCTGCATTTATTTCATCAAAATGTCACACACATGTTCCTTCAGAAATCATTCTAATATGATTTTGGTGCTCAAGAAGCAATTCTTATTATTTTCAATGTTGAAAAAAAGTTGTGCAGCTTAATTTTTGTAGAAACCGTGACATTTTTTGATTGTTTCTTTGATGAATAAAAAAGTTATTATAAATGTTTTTACTGCCACTTTTGATCAATTTAATACACCCTTGCTTAATAAAAAACTGACTGCAATAGTTTTGAATGGTTGTATATATATATATATATAATTTGACTTGAATCTCTATTTTTCATCAGTTAAGTAACGTGATTAACCTAAAGGAAATAGCGGGGCAAACTGAGGGCTACTCCGGCAGTGATCTGAAAGAGCTGTGCAGGGACGCCGCCATGTACCGCGTCAGAGACTATGTCCGCAAACTGCAGATGAAACAGATCGCACAACAGTTCCAGCTGGATGAAGAGGAAGAGTATGTCTAAGATGCTTTTTATAATACACACACAATGTTAGCATTTTATTTTTGGTGTGGACGAAATGCAGCTCTCACATCACGTCCTAACCAAAGAGGTCTATAATCTCTATCTGAAATCTATCCCATTAATCTCAAGTAGCTGGTTCATTACCCTGTTTTGTTAGAAGTAAAAAAAAAAAATTAAAAAAACAACAACAAGGTATTCTGGTGTGTTTTGAGATGCTGTGTAAATGTGTTAAATATAATGTAATTTAAAGATGGCTTGAAAAGGATGTTGCGGTAGTCCCTATTATATTATATATACAGTATATATATATATATGAAGAGTTCAGATGCAAAAGCCTCTAAGTGCCATTTGAAATTTTCTTCTAGAATGATAATTTTTATCAAGCTTGTATTTTTAAATTCAATGGTTTCACTTAAATAGCAATGATAATTACCTATTAATTGTTATTTAAGTGAAATTACTGAACTTAAATATACAAGTTTGATAAAAATCATCATTAAAGAAGAAAATTTCAAATGGCATTTAGAGGCTTTTGCATCTGAACTCTTCATATATATATATATATATATATATATATATATATACTTTATTTATATATTTACATGAGTGAAACGGCTTCTCGAACAAGAACAAATGTAGGATGGGACTTGATTTTGTTCTTCGGGAATTGATTGGATCGTTAGATGGTTGTGGTTTGCTGTTGGTGGATCTCATGTGAGTGACAAGTTGTCCCGCCCTCACGCCAGTATACATTTCATCAGAGAAGAGATGAAGCTGCAAGTATTGATTAAAGTTATGTTACGGAAAGTTATGTTGATTAAAGATTAAGAGGGCATGAGAATAAATAAAAAAAAAACAGATAAATAATCTATAATAAATACTGGAAGATTCCATAAAAAAAAAAAGAATTGTGCATTATGATTTCATGGTGAATTTAAATATTATTTCACTTTGTATATTGCCGTAAAATAAATACTGAAAATGATTTGACATGAAAATAATGTCACAATTCAAAAAAGTCATAAACAGTGTAGTTGCTCAGCTGGTTCATCTTCAAGTTTTGTTTGAAGAGAAACCATTCAAGATATTCTTCAGAGTTTTGAAGTGCTATGTATATATAGGAGTGAATGTGAATGTATATTACTCACTAAATTCTAGCAAAACTCATGTCACTGATTTTGTCCCTGGTGTCCTCTGGTGTGTCCTCAGGCATTTGGACGGCACGCAGCTGAGGCCCGTGACTCAACTGGACCTGCTGTTTGGCCTAGATAAGATGAGAGAGTCCAAACAGGCCACAGTTACAGCTGACCCAACAAATCTGAGAGAGGTGCCTCTGGACTGAAAACATCTCGCTTTACACCTTCATACACTTATTTCCCCTCTCTCACTTATTTCTTCCTGCGTTCTTTCTCTACTTTTTACATTTCTGTTGTATTTCAAACATTACTACTTTGCACTTTAAGGAATTTACTGTCACACACTCAATACAACAACCATGTTTATGTGTTGTAACAATAGTATACACGCATACATAACATTTCAGATATGATTATCTTTTGGTTGCATATTGTAGAAGCAGATATTGAACCACTTTTGGGATTTGAGAGAGAAAAAAAAACAAAAACAATCTTCACTATGTCTATAAATGTTTTAGTAATCAGGACCAGATTTCCTGAAACACCAAGTGTAGTCTAACTGTCTTATTAGGATGCATGAGTGTTAAAGTTATACTGAATGATGCATGTGTGAGTTTCGTTCACACCAATTTAGCCATGATGAGATTAATTTGTGCAAAGGGCATGTCTGGGTCATATTTTAACCCAAAATCAAAAGAAAATAAATTTGCATAAGGAAAATTAGTTTCTTTTCAATGTGAATTATTTTCATGTCAATTAATTATCAATTTATACAGTAGTGTGATATATTGATATATATATATTATTTGCATTTTCTAATATTTTAAATATTTAACTTATACTTTACAATTATATAGTACTAAAAATCAAATTTTGTTTATTAAATTTGAATAAAAATAATTTTGATTGTATTATAATACTGTGTATTTATTACAGTGTATGTTTATATTACAAATTAAGAGAATTTGAGGAGAATTTGAGAATAATTTCCATTTTTTATCTTTTGGTTTTGGGTTGAAATATTTTTTGTGAGATCCAAGTGACCAGATATTTATCATTTGTTTGTCTTAGTGTACAAAAGTTTTATTTGTAGGAATAAAAATAACAAAAAAAGTGTGATATCCCGCACATAAAGCGATGGCTCTCTAGGTATAGACGGCTCTGTATCCACATGAACCAAGGGACAAATCAAAGGGACAAATGGTGCTACATGTATCTACTTAGAATTAAGTAATTTCTCACTTTGGTTATTTAAAGATGTTTACATCTGTCATATATTGATGTTCAGATTAGTCAGAGTGTGTTTAGAAGTAGGTTTTGCTTGAAAAATAACTCATTTTTCAGTCATTCTGTCAAACCAGCATCATGATACTCATACAATAATACAAATAATATGGGCACAAAGGTCACTACCAGTTTTGTCCGTCCTCACTGAATGGCTTTTCACCAGCTCTAAATGCAAAATTTTTGCTTTTGCCAAACCATTCCAAAGATTTAAGCAATTGTTTCCCCATTGGCTAAATATGTTATAAGGTAGCCGTATGTCTCCATGTGTTACTTTGATAATGGGCATTGTGTTGGGAAACACAAACATGTCTGGCAGCTTAATTAACTGTCTGTCACGCATTGCTTATTGAAATGGCAAATACACTTATTTAGATTTCTTTTATCGTGTCATGTATATTTCCAAATGATTTGACTTTATGAAATATTTAACATGTAAATGAAGCAAATGTGGTTGTTTGGCAAAGTATTCCCACAGTAGTTCCGTGTTTGCGGAGAGATTTGGTTTCCTTTAGGCATCAGATGACACTTTTAATGCTTTGAATGTCTGCGTTTCTGCTTTGGTAATCACATACCTGGTTGTGTTATAAAGAGAGGGAGAAATGAACTCAGATCTCCTTTTTGCTTTTCGTTGCTACAATCACCTTCTGTTGTCACATAAAATTTGGTATTAATGTTGGGATGGTTTTGCTGAAAATACCTTTTGTCCAAAAAAAGCAAACATTCTTTCATATTGTCTGGCTACATTTAAGATAAAATTATTTTCTCACCAATAAATAATTGGTGTGACTGTTGCATTAAGTGTTTTCCCAACTTATAATAAACCCATCTGGAATGTATGTACTTGCAGTTCTTGATATGAAGATCATTCTTTGGTCTTTTCACCATCTCCACATATACTGAGCGTTCTGTTCTTTCAATATGATAACAAGAGGCAGACGTAAGAGAAGCTGTTGACATTCAGCTCTTTGCTGTACTTTGTGCATCAAAACTGCATAACCTTTGTTACAGCCATAAGTCAAATTTTTTTTAATCATGAAGCTCTCTCATCACCTCTTTCTCTCCTTTCCTTGGTAAACAGCCAAAAATAGAAACTGAAAGAAAATAGAACTGATGTCAATCTGTTGCTTGGCAGTTTTCCTCTGTGATAATGATATATAACTCTGTTTAATTGGTAGTTATATGAGCTTTTAAGTCCACAAGAGGGCAGTATTTGTATTGCAATATTTCTGAGACTTTTAAAAGGAATAATAGAAAACCCAAACTTCAGGAAAAGTTCAGAAAATTCTGCTTTTAGAACTCTATATTCTAAAAGTTCAAGTTTAAGATCTTATGTACTTGGTACAATGAAATTCTGCTTTTTGTAAGGAAATGTGACGTGTGCTAAATTGCAAGTCTTGTAAAGTCAAATTGTTTTATGTCTTGCATGGACCCAAAATGAAGTTATTATTTACTGGAAATCTTGAAATCCTAGCTCCCTTTGTCATATGTGGGACAAGTAAAAATGTCGAGTTCACAAACTTATCATTTTGAATCTTTTTTTTTTTTATGAATAATTTTATCCAGGTTGTTTACTTCCTCTTTCCAGTTTGAAAGTCAAAATAATTGTATAGAAATGAGTGGCCGGAATAATTATTCAAAATGTCTGCTTCTGTGTATCCATAGGGGGAAAAAAAGACGTATGGGTTTGGAACGACATGAGAGTGAGCAAATGATCACAGATTTGTCATTTTTGGGTGAACTAATCCTTTAAATCCTGACTTAAGGCAGTTAACCAGATCCACTGCTGGAAAACGCTTCCTTTAAAATGTACTAGATCTCCTGACTCAATTCTCAACTCTGGAGCATGTGAATGTGTGAGTAAAAACATTTTTTTTTGAAAGTCTCTTGTGCTCATAAAGATTGCAAATCGAAAATACAGTAACATTGTTAACTATTATTATTATTAGAATTTAAAATAACTGTTTTCTATTTTAAAATATTTTAAGATACAATTTATTCCAGTGATGCTTAATTTCTCCAATCTTTAGCCATCACATTATCCTTCACAAATATATATACTATATATACTGTGTGTATATATACAATGAATATATATATACAAATTCTGGATTGGCCCGAAACCGAGAACGCTTTTTAAAAATTATTTATATCATATTTTAAATTAGAAATATATTTTCTCCTCAACTTTTCAGCCCGTGTTACACTTTGGCCTATAATTTTCGGTTATATACAGTATATATTATAACTGACATTATTTTCTTCTGCCTGTAAATTGTTAGTGCCTCAAGGACTGTCCCACAGGTCCCGAAGAAGAGACATTTATATATTAAATATAGAATTAAATATAAAAACAACCCTACTTCAGGACCTGTGGGACAGTCCTTGAGGCACTAACAGTTTACAGGCGGAAGAAAATAATGTCACAGTTCTAATAGCTTTGGACATTAAAGAGACCATTCCACTGAAACACCATAAGATTACATATATGAACATGTCATAGTCCCGCTACAGGAGGCATGAGGACAGCAGAGGTGGCCAGTGCAATAAACTGAAATGACCATAATGTAAGATGTCCAAGAGAGTGCAGGGAGACAGAAAGCTCATGGTGCTTGCTAGTGCTAAATCATGTGTAATCATATGTCCTCCCAGACGTTTTTGGGAGCTTGGTGGAAGAGTGGAGTAACAGCAAATACTAGCAAATCTGGCTCAGTCCTTGAAGACTAAATGCACTGCAGAACTTAAAGCATCTGATGGAAACACCACATACTGACTGCTACTTACTGACTTCTCTCTTCAGGGACTCTTTATTCAATTTCTGTTCTTCTAATGTATGTGAAATTTGGTCCATCTATCTATTCGCTTTCATTAATATTGATGAGGTCTTGTCATTCTGCAGTTTCTAGTGAAGATCAGGAACTTTAATACTGTCATAACATGCAAATTGCGATTAATGCAATGTGTTGCATTTATTTCTTATCATTTTCACTGGCTGTTTTAGTATGCACATATTTATTATACAATTATAACAGTAAAACAAACAGCAGATGTCATCAGGATTGTAGATTGTTTAAATGAGTGTGTTTAAAGCCGAGAGCTGAGAGGCTGCGTGCTGTGGTGAATACCGCATTTTTAAATGTTAAGTAAAAATCAAGTTTAATGTACTTTTTGAGTTGATTTCGTTACAGTAGTTTCATCTTTATACGGTTTTGTAACCGACTTGACAGTATAAACAGGAAAATAATGATCAGTGATGCAAACAGAATTCAATTCTGCTGGAAAGCAGCAACAAAAAAAGACAATAGCGGCATTATTCAGCCGAAGTCGGTTCAGTGTTGATTCAGTTCAATTAGATAACTGTGTAAAGGTTATTAATTATGAAATGAGTTCAATTCAGCCATAAGCAAAACTACAGAAGACAATAGTGTCACTATTCAGCTTAATTCAGTTGATTCCATTCAGTTTAATGACATTGTCAATGTCGCAAAAATCGTCAATTATGAAACAAAGCTGAGTCAGCTCTGCAGAAACCAGTGATGATGCCATCATTCAGCTCAATGCAGTTCAAGTTTCATTTTCATCTAATAGTGTCAGTGCAGTCGAATCAATAATAGTAGTGAAAATTAAAGGGTTAGTTCACCCAAAAATGAAAATTAAGTCATTAATTACTCACCCCCATGCTGTACCAACCCCGAAAGAACTTTGTTCGTCTTCGTAACACAAATGAAGATATTTTTGATTAAATTTGAGAGCTGGATCACTGCTACATAGGTTGCCTGAGGGATTGAAACTTGGCAGCCCAGAAAGTCAATGAAGAAAATGTTTAAATATTCCATGTGACAACAGTGGCTCAAGTATAAGTTTATCAAGCGACACAAATAACACAAATGAAGATAATTTTGATTAAATTTGAGAGCTGGATCACTGCTACATAGGTTGCCTGAGGGATTGAAACTTGGCAGCCCAGAAAGTCATTGAAGAAAATGTTTAAATATTCCATGTGACAACAGTGGCTCAAGTATAAGTTTATCAAGCGACACAAATACTTTTTGTGCGAAAAAACAAACAAAAATAACAACTTAATTCCACTATTCCTTTTTTTCCTTGTAGGCCTGAGACTACACAAAGTATTTGCGTCGCTTGATAAACTTATAGTTGAGCCACTGTTGTCACATGGAATATTTAAACATTTTCTTCAATGACTTTCTGGGCCGTCAAGTTTCGATCCCTTAGGCAGTCTATGTAGCAGTGATCCACCTCTCAAATTTAATCAAAAATATCTTCATTTGTGTTCTGAAGATGAACGAAGGTCTTACGGGGTTGGTACAGCATGGGGGTGAGTAATTAATGACTTAATTTTAATTTTTGGGTTAACTATCCCTTTAAGTGTGCCCAACTAAGTAAGCCAAAGGCGACAGAGAAACCCAAACTCTTTCGCGACAGAAATGGAGAAAAAACCTGGGCTCCGTCAGGGGACCAGTTCTCCTCTGGACAAATAAACGAACATGGTGTGGTTATAATTCAGGCAGAATCACTAGCCAGAATGTGGATATTATTCAGGGTATTTCATCCAGGTCCTTCTGCTTGAAGATCAGGATGCATCATGATGGCTCTATCATTTGACCATTTGTGTGCATATTAGAGGAAGGAGCACTGGTGTGCATCTTCATCTGACCCTCTGTTTCTTTTCTGTGGACCCTGATCTGCATCAATAAAGAAAAACAGAGCTGATGGGAAACACTTGAGGCTGTTTTCCAAGAATTATTCAGTGGCCCACTGTGATTTAATTGATGTGTTCACGAGATATTTTATGCATTTTAAGCGCCCGAGTGAACGTGTTGTCATCTCGCTGAAACCCAAGTGCCAATATTGCATTCAGTATGGAGATGTCCTCTGCAGTTTAGGCTCCTGCTGTCTACTACATGGAGCAGGGAACAGAATAATGAAGCAGAGGCATTTCTCACAGGCCTCGGGGAGTAAGCACAGCTGAATCCTGGAGAGGAACCCATTCTGGTTGTCTTCAGGAAATGTGCTAAAGTGGATGAATTGAGATGGAAGGGGAATGTTAACCCTTAAAGGGAGCTCAAGTGATCTTAAGTGGCAGAAATTTGACTCTCTCAGCATTCCAATTGAGGATTACATTTTAAAAATGATAATGCAGCATTTTTTCCCCTGGTGCATTTATTTGATGTTTTTTTTTTCATGTGTTTGCACTATAAATAGTTTCCTTTTCTCTCTCTTTCTCTTGAGATGTGCCCAAGATTTGCTGTGCATTTCTTTTAATAGTGTCATCTTCCCCTATCCTTCTGTTCTGAAGGGCATGTTTGAATTTTCTGTTTGTATATGAAGTTCGATGTGTTAATATTCCTTTGATATAAAAAAAGAAACGACTTCTGGAGTGTAAAAGATCTTAGCAAAGAGCTCAGGGGAATTACTGCTTAAAGCATTTTTTCAGTAGCATGTGGTTCAAATCCCTCATCCGCCTTATTATTCCAATGAGGCATAACCTCCTGAGACTTATGCTTTCTTCCATCTCAGATAGAGCAGAACTGCAATGTATGTTGTGTTCAGAAATTAAGCCCTTTTCGATTACATAACCGTTTTATCATATTCCCAATTGCACAAATTAATCATGCTCCACAAGAAAGCCATGCATAAATACATATAGCATATATATGTTTACATTGATGCTTGCCAGACTTTGTCACTGAATTAGGGCTTGTAAAGTAGACTAGACTCTCTTTAAAAAGAAAACTCCAAAAGGGGCAGCGATGCCATAAAATAACCATTTTTGGTTCCCCAAAGAACCTTTTCTTAAAGGGATACTCCACTTTTTTTGGAAATAGGCTTATTTTACCACTCTCCCAGAGTTAAACAGTTGGGTTTTACCGTTTTCGAATGTATTCAGCCGATTTAGAAGAATATCAGTAACCAGACATTTTCTGGTCTCATTGACTTCCATAGTATATTTTTTTCTTATGGAAGTCAATGAGACCAGAAACTGTCTGGTTACTGATATTCTTCTAAATATCAGAAAATCGGCTGAATGGATTCAAAAATGGTTTAAAATGAGCCTATTTCCAAAAAAAAGTGGAGTATCCCTTTAAAAGAACCATTTTTCCCTTAGTGTTTATAACAGTTTAATAAATCATCTTTTTGGAACCATCAATGCCAATAAAGAACCTTTATTTTTACGAGTGTAGGCTGTAAACATAGGCCCTAGTGTTTACACTTAGTATAGTCATTTTGTTGTGTTCAAGCACAGCTCTTTGGCCAATATGTAACCTTAGAGAAGCGATAATACTGTCAGCTTTTGTCGCCATTAGTTCTTTAACGTCAGCTTGGTGTGTCCGGGGCTAACCATTCCTGAATTGTAAACCGTGTTCGGGGTTGTCTTGCAGCATTTTAAAATTAATATGAAAGACTTTACTGTTAGTTTTGATCAATTGAATGCATCCTTGCTGAATAAAAGAATCCATATTCGGGTAGAACATACTTCAAGCAAACGTAAACACATTTTTGTGCTTGTCTAGAGCCTAGAAATTATTAATAAGTCATGTGAGTTAATGGATGACTTGTAAAAACCATAAAGGACTTCCCACGAAGCCATTTTTGCCATGAAAGGAGAATTCTCTGGGAGTGATGACCTTTCTCACTGACAGGATGCAGCTCTTGGTTGTATCTCAGATCTAGATCTTAATATAAAAATGATTAGGATGTGCACCTCTCTCTCTCATCTGTCTTTCTCTCTCTTCTGCTGAGGAGAGCTGGAGTCGGGATAAAGGCCACCGTTCCATTACCACTGCTGATTGAGTCTAGGGGCGTTTTGAAAGGTTTTCAGATGAAAGTAGTGTGTAAAAAGAGGGTGTAAAAGTGGGATTTGAAAGACCCTTTAGACATCTGATAAAGGTGGCTATTGGAGAGTTTATAGAATTGTGTGTGAGCTTTTGGGTGTTTGTTTCAGTACCTGAAGCGCCGTCTTGAGTATGTTTGTTTGTGTGTGTGTGAGAGAGAGAGAAAGAGTTATCCTTGATCTAAAACCTCTTTAATCCACCAAATCAAAGTAAAAGAGTGATGGATATCTGAACCCAGCTTCCTGCGTTTTTGTGTGAAAAGCCGAGAGTCAAATACTGATCCAACAAATACATTTGTGTCAAATGTTAATTAAAGGTGTTTTTGCAGTTAAAATGATTTCTCATATTTCCAGCTTGATGTACAGAGACAGCCAGTCATAAATGCATATTAAGTGGAATTTTCTAAACGTTTTGTCAGTGTTGTGCCTGAACGCGTTCATTGAATGATAGATAGTTCATGAACTCGTTCATATTTTGGGTAAACATGAACTGAACGTGCTGTTTACTGCCTGATGAACGTAACTGTGAACGCGTTCATTCTGTTGTCTGTGAACGCACGCTCTCTCATTTAACGTCGTACAATAGGGTGCCAGATTTCTATAAACCCTTCCAGGCGAAAACCCGGCTAAAACACACGTAAACAGGCCTTAATATGTAGCGAAAAAACACCCAATCTGGCAACACAAGCCACTAGTGTCGCACCTTGGCGCAATCTTGGAACAGGGGTGTTGTCACACTCTAAACAATGCTGGGTTGTTTGAACCCAAATTTGGGTAAAAATGGACGAACCCAAATTTGGGTAAAATTAGACAAACCCAAATATTGGGTTAAGAAATGTAATTTCAAATTAACCCAACTTCAACTGTAATTTTTTTAATTGCATTTTTATCCCAACATTTGGGTTTGTCCATATGACCAAATTTGGGTTGAAACAACCCAGCATTTTTTAGAGTGCATAGGAAGTAGAACAGTAGTAGTATTGGAACAGGGGTGTTGTCAGAAGTAGCTAGGTAACGCTGCTATCTTTGCCTTTTCTTTGAATTAATTGATGGTGGCGAACTTTTTTGCAGTGTATGATGTTCACACGAATGAAATCTGAATTAGGAAGAATGTTTTTTTTTCTTCTTTCTGGAATCAATGATAAATACATGTCTGACTGTTGGAACAAACCACACAAAAAAAAAGGAGAAAATTGCATTTATGATGATTTATGGTGATTTTATTTCCGTTACACCTTTGTCTACATTGACGCTGATGCATTAAAGTGAAGGGACTCATCTGTCCCAAGATGGCGGCTCTATTGACGCATTTGTTCTAATGAACTGCCGTAGCCAAGGCGATGTCTAGTGTATATATCTATGGTAGTCGTATCATATGATCAGTTTTAAGACAAGGGCGGTGAGGATGGGGAAATCTTACATTTCTGTGCAAACTTTGCCCGCCGATAAAATAATTGCTGTATTGGTTGTATATTTTGTGGCAATAATAAAAAAATAAATAAAATAGCTCACAGCAACATATGGAAAAAAATAACTGAACTACTTCATTTTTTGAAACCGTGAACTTAGTTCAAAATTTAGATAAATCCAAACCATCTAATAAATTATTATAAATTCACAAATAACTCATTGCCACAATATTTCTACTTGGCCTGTTAAACTCAAATAAAATAAAATGTTTACTCAGAGCCTTAAGTTTTTTTCAACCTGATCTCAAATTTTTTACAATTCTATGAGGTGATTATTTCATTGTTTACAATGTGATTTGTATGAAAACATTAGCATTTTAGAAAAAAAACAACAACATTTAGTTCCCCTACACCCACCCCTGAACCTAACTGTCAGACAAGCAAAAGCAGACAGCCTGTCCACCTGATTTTGCAATGCAGAAGTAAGCTATTTTCTCTTAATGTGTGAGATTTTCTATTTATTAGATAACTTTAAGAATAACAAAAGAATACAATTATTTGCACTACAAACTATTGTGTTCATGATTAATAGATTAAAATAATACGACAGTTTGCAATATCAAGCCACATTACAAGCTGTTTTGTACAGCCATGCACATTCAAGTTACAAATGGCCTCTCACATTCAAATTGCCACGAGTGTGTTGGATCTTTATTTCTCCGTGGCACACAAACATTTTGTTATTGATTTTTGGTAAATTTTTTTAAACTTTTTTAAGGAAAAAAGAAAGTTGTCCAAGGGGAATGTTTCTTTATTCCAGTGGTTAATAATACAGTAGTGAAACACAATCTTGTGAAAGATTGTCTCTGTTTTAAAATTAAATGTAGTTTTCAACTGTAGGCTACATTATCTTTGTTGTCATTTGAGCCACACAGAGATCTGAACTTAAAAGTTGAGGGGTTTTTTTGTAATCAGTGTCATAGGATGTAAATGTATTTATTAGCTTATACTATAAACATAATATAATATATAAAAATAAATCTAAATGGTTGTGAAGGCTCAGAAATCACCTATACTACCCCTAACAAGTTAGCAACCACATGCAACACCTTAAATAAAATATAATAAATAAAGAAAATTACACACTTCACTTTAAAAACACCATGCAGCTCTAATTATATTGAGTGTATACTGTGATAATCGCTCCTGACTTCTTGTTTTAGATCTGTGTACGGATGACATCCCAATGTCGTTCATGCACATAACGTGGGGCAGTGCGGACCAAGCCATGTGTTAGTTTGATGGGCATGAGTCACTGTGACAGCTCTATTAGAGATGCTAATAGAACAGGACAAAAGCACAGCACCCACTCAGGAAGCAGGAGATGGAGTAATGATGCCTAATTAACTCACGGGGCCCTCTCCTTTTTCTCCTTTACAGGAAAGAAAATATGACTCACGACACTGTTGACCACCTGCTCATACAGTGAACCCAAGTAAAGATCAGCAATTTCTCCTTGGAAATTTAAACCTTGGCTTAATCGTATTTATTAGCAAATTACTCAATGAAATTGTTGAGGTGGTGTATTTGAAATCGAATTCTCGAATTTGAATTGTGGAGCGTGTTCTTTCCTTAATGTGGCGTTTGCCAGTTCTGCCTAGAGGCAAATGCTGACATAAATAGCCTTCACAACTTGCTAGTTGTGGATCCTCACCATTTGTATTAATGGGATAATAAATGAGGACTTTTGGGGGTTTTTTATGTAAAGGTGCTTTGAAACAATGCGAAAAGCTAATAAACTTGAAAATTGAGAAAATGGAATAAATGTTTTATTCGACTACGCATTACGGAGGAGAGCTTAAGTTACAACCCACTAGAACCATAACGTCCTAAAGAACCTTTTATATGTTGAAATGGTTCCGTTTCGTTGTCCCTCCGAGTTACGTCGGATGACGACAAATGGGGTTTCGCTTATAAAGCTTATCGACTTTGAGTATACAAAATGAGCCAATGGCAAAGAAATGCCATGGGTCTGTGGAATTTAGCATAGAATATCTCCGCCTTACCTCGGGGGTATAAAGGAGGACGCCGGCAACATGCAGATATGTTTTGGCTTCGGAGCCAAGAGTATCTCTTCACTCCACAGCCATTTCTGACTTCGCTCTACGAGACAAGCCACTCTCTCCGGTGTTGGTGTGACGGCAATCTGCAGCGAGTTCACATTTTCTTCAGATCTGTGCAGTGATCTGCCAGTGAGTGCGTTTCTCCCTGCTCGCTTTTCTCGTCTCACAAAAGAGCTTTCACGCGGCACATCTATTTAAAGGTTGCGGTCGACTCATTTCCGATTTTGATGGGCACATTCTCTGCTCTCCATGCTTGGGCTTGAACACACCAGAGCAGCGTTTGTGGATGACTCACGTTGGGCCTTCAAGTCAACTGGGAAAAGAGTAAACTTTTCCCCGTGCAGAGGATCTCTTTTCTCGGTATTGGCTTGCCACTGCTGACTTGTCTGAGACAATCAAGCGCAAGAGTGCGGTTCCACTGAAGTTTTTTCTGAGGCTCCTGGGGCATATAGCATCTGTAGCTGCAACGTAGCCACTTGGATTGCTCATATGAGACCGCTTCAGCTTTGGCTTCGCGACCGAGTCCCGAGGTGGGCATGGCAACCTGCCATCAGACCTTCACCCCGTGGTCGAACCTCAGTTTCTATAGGCTAGTGCCCCTGGAACGAGCTTCCGGGCAAGTTGTTCTCAACACTTGCCTCCACCACGGGTTGGGGCGTCGTCCACAATGGACACGCTGCCATCAGCTCCTGGACAGGACCTAGCACCCTTAGCATGTCTATTGCCTCGAGTTGCTGGCAGTATTCCTTGTTCTGCACTGCTCTTGATTGCGCAAAGTGATGGCTCTTGATTGCGCAACACCTACTACTGTAGCCCACTCTGACATTATGTTGACTCCATCCCCAGTCTGTTCAGCTGGTTTGGAATCAGTTTGGGATGCGTTTCCCCCAGTGAGCCTCCTTGTGCAGACCTTGCGCAAGGTCAGAGAGGACGAGGAGCTGGTAATTATGGTCGCGCCGCACTGGCCAACCCGGACCTGGTTCCCCGAACTTGTACTCCTTGCAACAGCACCTCCCTGGCCAAATCCTCTGAGGAAGGACCCCCTTACTCATGGGCGGGGCATCCTATGGCACCCTCGTCCCAATCTTTGGCTACCACCAGCAGTGGTGGCTGCCATCACTTCCACTAGAGTATCGTCCATGAGACACCTCTACGTGTTGAAGTGAAACCACTTCGCCAACTGGTGCTCTTCTCGCCGAAAAGACCCCCGGAGAAGTTCAGTCAGTGTTGTGCAGGTCAGCATGACTTGATCGTCAGGTTCCTAAGTGGATTGAGAAGACTGAATCCTCCTCACCTCTCCTGTCGTTCCCTCTAGGGACCTCTCAATGCCCTGCAGAGTGCTCCCATTGAGCCTTGCAATCAGTGGAGCTAAAGAAAGTCTGTCATTTTTGCTACAATCTGCCATGTCAATATATACAAATATATAAAAATAATATATAAAATAATAGAAAAATAATAGTAATTTTGATAATATAAAGCTACCAATATACTAATATAGTAAATATTGTTGAAAGAGTGTTTTATAACACCATTAAGGTCATATAGCACTTTCAAAGCATGGTTCTTTAAGGAACGTTATAAAAAGGGTTTTATTTAGCACCAAAAAGGGTTCTGCTATTGTTACAAGCTGAAGAACCCTAATTTGGTACTGTTTAGAACCATTTTTCTTAAGAGTTAGTAGTTACTAAGCTTATGAAGCCAATTTTTTTTAATGAATGATCACTGTTTTGAATCAGGGGCTGGATCCAAAAATGTAGGCAGCTGACTTGTTCCCTCGCTGTCCTATCAGATAATGACTTTGCTTGCAGGCAGTGTTTGCTCACAAAGGCACCTCACAAAACTGATTTCTGACAGACTTCTGAGGCACGATAACAGTTTAATGATCTACATCAAAAAAGAGAGAGCTTTGATGATAATCAGAAATGACATCAAAAGTGATATATGTTGATCAAAAAAGTATATTCACTCACAAACTGGCCAGCATCTGCAACTTTCAGATACCATAGCTTAACTGACACAGAACAGAACGCACAGGATTGTGGGATATCAAAAGCAGCGAAAGATGCAGCTATGCTGCCTTCTAAAACCGATCAGATGAGGGTATATAAAGAGACAGGAAGTTAAGCTAACACTGGATTCAGACGTGCCTTGATGCCTTCCTATCTTGAAATGCATCCTCTGAACGCAGCATTTTTAAGATTTCGGATGCAGCCAACGTTGAACTCTTCCCTAAATTGAATCCATCAGAGCGGTTGATGAATCATCTGACTCGCTGAACTGCATGCCATCGTTTTTTTCCTAGTGATGTCCATATGGAAATAAAACAAGTTTGTTTTGGCTTGCATTTGACTACTCAATAGGTAAATGTTTCCTAATGTTTTTTTTTGTTGTTGTTGTTTTGCGATACACTATATTTTTTTAAATTGCATTCAATACAGACTGCATGTAAACTCAGCTAAATGATATGCTGAAGATTCACCAGCAGTGGTATTAGAGGCGGGGGAGCGGTGCAGTAAACACTAGTAGAGGAAAGCTTCTTTGGTGTGTGAATATGACAATGCTTTTCGTCCATATTTACATGCTGAATTTGTGGACTTGTTTATAATTTCCATCCTTTTCCATCAAAAATGTGCTGTTTTCCTTCCCTACTGCTATTTGTGGTGTGATGTGATTTATGGGACTTGAATTGGATTAGGCACTGTTTTTGTTACAGGGTCACGCTATAGCAAGCCACAATTATTCCACCCTCGTGCCTGACATTGTGTACCTATCGTCAATGTTGTTTGGGGTGAGGAACTAATCTCCTGAATGTATCCCGCAGATAAGTACATTAATGCGTCCTGTTTGTTTATTTAAGTTGGGCTACTTGTGAAATTGCATTGGCCTACACAAATAAACATCCTTAAATGGCCATTTGACTGTACTACTAAATACATTGTGCAGATTAGTATAAATAAGTGCTGAACTGCTATTGAGAAATGGAAATGTTCTGATAGTCAGAATGTAATTTCAGTATTTTCTGGCCCAAGGGCACAAATGGTATGCAAATCCTCACCCTTCTTTAAATGTATTCCTGAGCCAAGAAAACTAACTCCCTGCACTCAGAAAATTTCATCCAGTATTCCTATTCTCTCTTTCTCTTTCTGACTGCAGGGACTCGTCTGTTGACTGTTTGAATGGTCCGATGGTTTGATGAATTTTGGGACCTTTTGATCTCTCTCTCTTATTATGGAAAACATCCAATTTGGTGCTAACATCAACTATATGATTTCAAGATTTTATGCTTGAATGCTTCACTCTAGGTAGACGCTCTCTCTGCAAACGTTCATATATTAACTCAAAATCAATCATTCAGTTGCGTATCCTTATGTGACTATTTTGGAAACCCTTGAATGCTATTTAGGTCATTCGTTCTGTATTGTCTTATAAATTCCAATATAATTTGAATTATAAGTTTGGACACTTATCAAAGAAGACATTTCTTAAATCAGGCAAAATACGAAAAAACCCAATTCATCAATAAGTTTGCATTTACATTTTTTGGTTATACTTTATTTTAAGGTGACGTCATTGTTCCTACTGTAAGTACTGAGTGATATTAATTAACTGCATGTGCTTACTATAGGGTTACAGACAGTTAGGGTTTGGTTTAGGATTAGTTACTTGTAATTGTGCATAATTGACTCTTAGTTAAAGGGGGGGGGGGGGTTGACTGCTTTTTTTCTTTGCATGATTGTGTTTATGGGGTGCAATATAACATGTATTCATGTTTTTTTCTTTTTTTAAAAGTCTTATTTTTCATAAACTTCACCTTCATTGTCATCCGCGCTCTCCTCTGTCCTCGAACGAGCGGTTGACTTCCTGAGTCTATGAAACCACTCCCTCAGAAACAGGCAGTGGGCTCAGATTGGTTAGTTTGGGCCGGTGTGTTGTGATTGGCTAAACTGTCGCTCATGTTGTCCGGAAGGTTAACACCCATTACCTTTACGGGCGAAACTTGCATGTCATGAGCTCTGGTCCATATGTAAATAATGGGGTCGGCACTGCAGTATCAGTTTGAGGCAGAATCAGAACTAAATAGCGATAAGTCAAACCACGAACGTCGTGCTAAATGATCTGAACTGTATGAAGTTCAGCGAACTTCTGAACTGTATGAACGCCGTTCGGGGATCGACTTATCGAGACTATTTTTTAAGATGGCTCCTGTCTGTATACAAGAAGTGAACTGTCTTCATAAAGTATCTTCTTATTAAACGGTCTGTACACTTACAAAGTTCTCAATGCTTCCTTTTGCTTGTATGGGGCCTCATTATGTTACTGCGTTAGTGTGGGGCTATTTTGAGCCTTGTTAGTGGTATAAACCAGCGATTTCTTATGTGAATTCACATTGTTACCTAGTTACCAACCGATGTTTTATTAGACCAAAGGTTCATTGTTCGCCGGAGTTCTCCTTTTAGGCAGAGAGAAGTACAGTGAAAGAGAATTGTTCTCAAGCTTGTTATGACTCACACACACTTTTTTTTTACTTACAGTCTTTCGTCCCAGGGATCTTGTGAACCTAGCATGTTAAACCTCCTGTGGGACTATTAAATGTAATCTCATTGCTGTCTTTTTGGCAGTGTGTAAGACAGATGTGCTTATACAGGAGCATGGGACAATTTGTGGATACAGACCATATCTACAATGAGAAACGTGTCAAATTAACTACAAAGCGAGCTAAAGAAAAAGAAGGCAATTAAACCAAAAGGTTTATTCAATTTTTACATGTGAGTGGTGCAGGCTGGTGCTAGCTGGTAGGTCCTTTACATATATTCTGCAAACAAACAAAACTCAAGGACTGCTTTGTTTCAGCCCCCATTCTTGTTGCCCATGATCCCTCTCGTCAGTTTGTGTTGGAGGTTGAACGCATCAGAGTTGGGGTAGGTGCGGTTCTCTCCCAGTGCTCCTCTGTGGATGGCAAGGTACATCCGTGCGCTTATCTTTCTCATTGTTTGTCACTCACCAAACACATTTACGACATTGGTAGTAGAGAATTGTTGGCAGTCAAGTTAGCCTTGGAGGAGTGGCGTCATTGGTTGGAGGGCTCGGGGTACCTTTCATTGTTTGGACCGACCAGAAGAACCTTGAATACATCAGGTCCACTAAACGACTTAACTCTAGCCACTTTTTTTTGGTCGATTCGATTTTTTTTAGCTCCTACCGTCCAGGTTTCAAAAACATCAAGCCTAACGCATTGTCCCATATTATTTAACAATCAGAATGCCCATCGTTCCACAGAGATGTGTGGTTTCACTGCTAACTTGGGAGATCGAATCGAAGGTCCGCATGACCTTACATGGGGTAGTGCTTCCGCCCGGATGCCTAGCGGGTCGGTTATTCGTGCCAGAGAGATTACGGTCCAACGTTATTCGGTGGGGTCATTGTTCAATGGTAGCTTATCATCCAGGAGTAGATCGTACTATTTTTCTCATTAAGCAATAGTGGCAAAATATGGCTTGTCGTTTTGAATGGGCCTACTCAACCTCCTGCAGGGCTCCTTCAACTGTGGTCAGTTCCTTCAAGACCCTAGTCACATATTGCACTAGATTTTGCCCCTGCCTCACATGGTTACACAGTGGTTTTAACCGTGGTGGATAGGTTCTCGAAGGCTACTCATTTCGTCCCTCTGCCCAAATTACTTTCTGCCATAGAGACAGCGTTTGGTGTCATAGACAATGTTTTTCGTATTCATGGCCTCCTGACAGATATGGTCTCTGACAGGGGTCCCCAGTTTATATCCAAATTTTGGAGAGAGTTTTGTCGATTGCTGGGGGCGAATGTCAGCCTTTCATCGGGGTTACATACCCAGAGCAACGGTCAGACGGAGAGGGCCAACCAAGAATTGGAACGAGGGTTGCAATGTTTGGCGCCACAGAATCCATCCTCTTGGAGTAAGCATATCTCATTTGAGTGTAGTTTAGGGTACCAGCCACCAATTTTTCCTAGTCTGGAATCCGAAGTCGCAGTTCCCTCTGCTCACGAATTTGTCCAGAGGTGCAGACAAATCTGCAGAACAGCCAGGGAGACTCTCCTCCAGGTGGGTTTCCTCACCAAGGCTTAAGCTGTTCACCACCGGACGAAGCCTCCCATCTACTTCGTTGGTCAAAAGGTGTGGCTTTCATCTACTGATATTCCTCTCCGTAGTGTGTAGAAAACTTCCCGTTTACCATCACCAAGATCCGCAGTCCGGTGACGGTCCACCTCAAACTTCCTCCGGCGTACCGAATTAGAGATAGTCTTCCATGTTTCAAAGATTAAGAATACGATATCACAAGAAAAACGATATCACAAGTTTTTTCAGGAAGGATCACGATTGACTATTTTATCACACTTTTTTCATGTTGGTTGTTAAGACTATTTTGACTATTAATATATATAGCCAAACTAATTTCCCTATTTTAAAAATTTAGCACTACAAGCTAAATACAAAATACAAAAAAACAATGACAGACCATTTAGGTCAAAGTAGAAGTGAGCCAAAATATTTCACATTAATTTATTTCATTATTTTATCTTTGTTATTAAAAATAAGAACAAAGATGCAAATTACAAATAATAGGCCAAATAGAACATAAATACAAATGAAATTAACTTCAGTAGCTTTAATAAGAATCAATGTATATTTAAATCGGTTTTTCAGTCAAGAGAAGGAAGTGATTTTCTCTTTGTCTTTTGTTGTTTGATTAACATTAATGACACAAGTGGCAGAAGGTTTATTAGGCTGTGGTTGTCACACATATGAAGGTCCAAAGATGATGAAGAAGTCCAAAGTTACAAACTAAAGTAAATTTAACGATATAATCCATGCAGATGCAACAGTGTGTCTCACACAAAGCAACCGACAAAGAACTGAGGAAACAAATGAACTTAAGTATGCACTGATAACAAACTCAAATACGAACAGCTGTATTAATTAAATTAATATCCATGGTCCCAAACAAGTGGTGGGAAATGTGAACAAAGAACGGGAAATAATAAGTCCATTAGAATGAAAACTGTAAACTGACAGTTGGTGACAGCAGTCAATTTAATACTGAATGCACAGATCTACAGGCATCCGATTTCCCCCCAACTCTTTACATTCACTAAAGACATAAAAGACTGCATTTATGTTATCCTTGTATGTATTTGACAGTTAAAGAGCAATAAGAACTAGTTGTCACTCGCTGTTGGACAGGCTTTTAGTGTGTGAGCACTTCATACGCACTCAGGAAAGCTTATGTCAGAACTGCGTGTAAATCAAATGTTAACTGGCAAGGCTTTAAAACCCATGCAAATAATAAACTTCAATGATCGCGAAGAACTGCACTTTCATGTGAGTGTAACCCTACACCTGCATTGTTAAACTGAAAGTGAATGCGTTTTCGCTGTACAGAATAGGTGCCTATGTTGGGATGCAAACATCAGAACTGCAACTGATAGAATGTGTGCACTGAGTCTGTTGTAGCACGACATTATGATCTCACTTCAAAAGCAGATCATGGAGACAATTTAATTGTTCACCAACTAAGATCATGATATTGCATACCCCTATGAAGCAATATGAGACAAGTGTTGAAATAATTGCTTGTTCAAAATCATGGCCCATTCTAGTAAGTGCTGGAACCATTTGTTATATAATAGATAATTTTATTCTAACCCTAAGTCCATCCCACAAAGCACTGCCGAGTCCGACACTTTTACTTTCTGTGGGAAGTAGAAAACAATCTAATACATTGATCCTGAGAAAGCCTCTCTTTCATCTAAGAACATTCGCCCATCACGTATCCTTGTTTTTTTCATTCTGGTCACAGCCCTCAGCGTTCACCCCGGTCCTGAAGCTCTGACATGAATCCGGGAAGCTGATCTCTGACAGGCACCCCACTGCACTGCATAGGCCATTTGAAAAATAACATTAGGCCACACATTATGAGCAATTCAAATATGGAAACCAGTTTATGCTAATATTGATCTGCCTATTGATTTAAATAATGATGCAACTGGAAATGATAGGATGTTCGGGGAGGAGGGCATTACTCATTTGTGTGGAAAAATGTTTTCTTGCCATCTGTAGAGAACAAACTTGATTTAGATGAAAAGAATAAATGTAGAGAATCACAATAAAGGTCATTCACTAAGATAGGCAGCCAAAAGCACTGAAGCATTGACAAAAATCCTTTGAAAGAGACACAAGCAAGACTTGAACAAAGGCAGGAAGACAAAAAAATAAGGAATAAATTAAATACCAGGTTGAATATGGGTGATGATGCTTTTAATGCTCTTCAATTTAATCAGAAATAATTACTGAAGTGACAATGAGCTCAGGTTATTGAATTTTCCTCTCTTGCCTACATTTTTGGAGGTGATGATTACAAAGGTATATGAAATAACAAAATCATAATTGATTCAAGTACATCTTTAAAGCTGCAGTCTGGAGTTTTCCCTCTTTGTCACCATCTCTGTTCGAAATCTGCAATTGCAGTCATTCGTGGAATTATTAACTTAATGTGAGTTGTAATTCGACACGGCACAGCGGCGGATGAACACAATGTTTGAGGAGACTGTGAGGCTGTCGGTGTGGATACTGGCATTCAGAATCACAGATTATTCTTTTTGGACGTATGACCAACATAATAATGTTGTTTAACAGTTGTTTAATAGTCTTGTTTAATAAACTTGTGGTAAATCGAGCTGATTACAGAAAAAAAGAGACTACCTGATATGATAAGCGATTTTTAGATTTAGTCACTCCGAAGTCCGAAGAAAGTCTTTTGTATTTTACAGTGGGTGAATCTCTAGTTGTCACTGGTGATTGTCATTTGAACCTTTCTGGATCGCCATCAGATTGATAAGTTGAATTATATAATCAAGTGCTGTGAGAAAAGGCTATATATCGCCACCTTCAGCATCCTCACACGCAATAGCTTATACTAGCCGAGACTCCTTCTTTATGTGTACAGATGTGACGTAATGACTCAATATATCTTAAACTAGCCGAGACTCTTCTTTATGTGTACAGATGTGACGTAATGACTCAATATAGCTTATACTAGCCGAGACTCCTTCTTTATGTGTACAGATGTGACGTAATGACTCAATATATCTTAAACTAGCCGAGACTCTTCTTTACGTGTACAGATGTGACGTAATGACTCAATATAGCTTATACTAGCGGAGACTCCTCTTTATGTGTACAGATGTGACGTAATGACTCAATATAGCTTATACTAGCCGAGACTCCTTCTTTATGTGTACAGATGTGACGTAATGACTCAATACAGCTTATACTAGCCGAGACTCCTTCTTTATGTGTACAGATGTGACATAATGACTCAATATAGCTTATACTAGCGGAGACTCCTCTTTATGTGTACAGATGTGACGTAATGACTCAATATAGCTTATACTAGCCGAGACTCCTTCTTTATGTGTACAGATGTGACGTAATGACTCAATATAGCTTATACTAGCGGAGACTCCTCTTTATGTGTACAGATATGACGTAATGACTCAATATAGCTTAAACTAGCCGAGACTCCTTCTTTATGTGTACAGATGTGACGTAATGACTCAATATAGCTTATACTAGCCGAGACTCCTTCTTTATGTGTACAGATGTGACGCAATGACTCAATATAGCTTACACTTGCCGAGACTCCTTCTTTATGTGTACAGATGTGATGTAATGACTCAATATAGCTTATACTAGCGGAGACTCCTCTTTATGTGTACAGATGTGATGTAATGACTCAATATAGCTTATACTAGCCGAGACTCCTCCTTTGTGTGTACAGATGTGACGTAATGACTCAATATAGCTTATACTAGCGGAGACTCCTCTTTATGTGTACAGATATGACGTAATGACTCATTATAGCTTAAACTAGCCGAGACTCCTTCTTTATGTGTACAGATGTGACGTAATGACTCAATATAGCTTATACTAGCCGAGACTCCTTCTTTATGTGTACAGATGTGACGCAATGACTCAATATAGCTTACACTTGCCGAGACTCCTCCTTTATGCATACAGATGAGACGTAACGATGCAAAGACATGTTTGAATCTCCCGCGGAAATCCACCAGTACCACTGGAATTAAAAACATTATTACAAGCTTGCCGCTTTGAATCGAGCTAAGCCAATCAGATAGTTTTGAACACTGGCTGGTTATGTATTTTCCAAAATATGTATTTTGGATCATTTTTAACCTCAAAAAACTACAGACTGTAGCTTTAAAGCTGATCCTTTTGGGAAGCCGACTGACGCGCGCACACACACACACACACACAACAACAACAACAACAACAACAACAACAAAACCATAGGAAGTAAGATAATACAAGACACTGTGAATGGTACAAAAGCTCTCACTGCTACCTTAATTGCAAAGGCTTAGCTTGTTTTTTTTTCCACAACGTACACCTGTACCATGGCACAGCAGGAAAAATAATCATTACAGACACAGACATCCTTTCAAAACTGTCACATAGTTCATGAATCAGCCAAGCAAGATCTTCCCAGACATAATGCGACTAGCATGGGTCACGTTTGCATGTCGGCCTACTTTTTTTTCTTCTTCTTCTTTCTATGGCCATATCAAACCCCTGCTCATTCCTGTTTTCAGCTCTCTGCTTATTGAGTACAGCTGTAATTAAGTCTGGTGAAGAGACAAAGCTGCACCGAATTTACTGGATTCCTGCTGATACCGGGCTTTCTTAACACCAGTCTGAATGAACACGTGCTTTCTCTTACCGGTGAGAAAGAAACAGCAAGGACGGAAAGATGCAAAGAGATTGTGGAACATAATGTGTTCATGAATGCCATCCTGGCAGTCTAAAAATACATGCTGAATATAATGTAAAATTATAGATTGGGTGTGAGAAAATTCTTTTACACCTGCTGATTCTAAGAATCTTTAAAAAAAATTGTTTGAGAGCAAGAGCAATCTACACTCACCTAAAGGATTTTTAGGAACACACACTAATACTGTGTTTGACCCTCTTTCGCCTTCAGAACTGCCTTAATTCTACGTGGCATTGATTCAACAAGGTGCTGAAAGCATTCTTTAGAAATGTTGACCCATATTGATAGGATAGCATCTTGCAGTTGATGGAGAATTGTGGGATGCACATCCAGGGCACAAAGCACCCGTTCCACCACATCCCAAAAATGCTCTATTGGGTTGAGATCTGGTGACTGTGGGGGCCGTTTTAGTACAGTGAACTCATTGTCATGTTCAAGAAACCAATTTGCAATGATTCAAGCTTTGTGACATGGTGCATTATCCTGCTGGAGGATGGGTACATGCTGGCCATAATGGAATGAACATGGTCAGAAACAATGCTCAGGTAGGCCGTGGCATTTAAATGATGCCCAATTGGCACTAAGGGGCCTAAAGTGTGCAAAGAAAACATCCCCCACACCATTACACCACCACCAGCAGCCTGCACAGTGGTAACAAGGCATGATGGATCCATGTTCTCATTCTGTTTACGCCAATCAGACCAGGCAACATTTGTCCAGTCTTTAACTGTCCAATTTTGGTGAGCTCTTGCAAATTGTAGCCTCTTTTTCCTTTTTGTAGTGGAGATGAGTGGTACCTGGTGGGGTCTTCTGCTGTTGTAGCTCATCCGCCTCAAGGTTGTGTATTTCACAAATGCTTTCCTGCATACCTTGGTAGTAACGAGTGGTTATTTCAGTCAAAGTTGCTCTTCTATCAGCTTGAATCAGTCGTCCCATTCTCCTCTGACCTCTAGCATCAACAAGGCATTTTTGCCAACAGGACTGCCGCATACTGGATGTTTTGCCCTTTTCACACCATTCTTTGTAAACCCTAGAAATGGTTTTGTGTGGAAATCCTATGACAAAACATATCTCCACTATCCCCACTGTGATGCCTATGCGGTCAAGCCAACATTACTTATCAAGAAAGGTGAACTATGAGTCAAATCATGCAAGCAGCACAATAAACAAAAAAACCATCTAAAAAATGAATTAAGTGGAGGCAAAAGTAGCATAAGCATTTCAAAGGCTTTGGAGGTAAAGATCACTTGAGAAAGCACAGTGAATCCAGGTGCTTTGCATGTTGTTTATAAGTGGACACGGAACTAAAAATGGGTCAGACAATACCTCCCGCCATCCCACTGAGATTTACATGTTCTCCCCTTTGGGAAAAGAAAGTGGGAGGTGGATGTGTTTGTCAGGGAGCATTGCTGAACAATTACTTGGGCAAAATGACTCAGGAGAACTACTTTTTCATTAGCCTTTACCAAATTACAATATTACAAATATTAGTTTGGATTTCTTCATTTTAGATGGTTAAATGGGTCATAAAAGGTATTATAAAACCAGTTGTGAATGGAGAGTTACTGCTATCCTAAAACACAAAACCACATTATCAAAGCTCTGTGCATGGATACGATACAAACCCTACAAAGTATTTGAATAGTCAAACCGAAAAATTATAACTCATCATTTACTCGGGTTTCCATTTCACTGTTATATGGTAGGGGGTGCTATGACACATCTTCTGAAAGAGTACTGAATCTCAAAACACATGCAAAGAAGACACAGAAACAAGCAATCTCATGTCTAATATGTAAAATAATGCATTAAACATTAAAGAGCATATAAATCAAAACTGCCTAATGTTAGGGACTGTTCGATATATATGGAAAGGGCCACCGGAGGAAAATAGGGGAGGGTCATGTCTTTTTATTCTTTATTGAGGGGAGGGTCATCCAACTTTTTTAGTCATCAAAACAGCTACATTTCAAAGTGGCTTGTTTGGTGCATATTTTTTCCATGTAGCTATAGCTGACCCAACAAAAATCCAGTTTGGCAGTGACAGTGCGCATGCACTTCAGTTCGCGTTCAGAAAAAGTGCATTAGAACAGAACGCCAATGAAATGTTACGCGGCAAAGCTTTAAAGCACGAGCAAATAATCAACTTTTGTGATTGCGAATAATGGCAGTGTCCTGTGAGTGTTACTCTACTGCTGCATTAACATGTGATGTGAATGTACGTCGAGTTTTACAGTAGTGGGACTGAGGCACCAGAATTGCAGCTGATATAATGTGCGCTGTACGATACTACTATATTTTAGTTTCCATTCTTATTGTGTTTCCACAACAATTTTAGTGAGTAAATCTATTGAAATTGCCACCATAACAGTGGAGGGTGATGTGTTGGACATAGGGCTACCACATTTTTAAATTACTATTAGTATTATTTGAAATTAACACAATAAAATACATAGACCTAAACCAAAAAAAACTAGTTGAGGATAAATTCTTTAAAATTGGGCAATTCCAGCGTTACGGACGTAACATTTGCAGTCAAAACTACCTAAAAGTAATTGAAAATGGCAATAAAAAGTGTTGAAAATGTCATTCTTAGAAGAAAATCTAATGCCATACAATTCTAGGGTCTCCAAAAGTGCCATTGTCCACTATATATATTCAGTGGACAGTGGACAATTAAATAGCTTAAATCTTCTCATGGAACGCTTTCCAGAGAATTTATCTAAAGTGCAGCCGGAGAGTGAATCTAAAGACATAGATTTTCGCAAATCACTGAATAACAAATGTAGGATTGACTCTAATCCCAACAATTCCAACCTCGTAATAGTCCTAACCAATCCCTTCTATACCCTGCTTCTAAAAACTAGCAGCTCATATATTAAAGCTCCCAGTCTTGGATTCCGGTCACGCTGGTCCATAGCAAGATTTCTAATTTGCCACAAATCTGCTCCCATTTCCTGCGCTGACCCCCAGAGAGCCAGCCGACCATATACTGAACACCAATAATGGCAGTTGAGCTAAAGCATCCGACTGAGGACGTAACATAGTACGCTTTTCTGCCGGCGCTCCGTGGGCTCCAGTGCAGAATGTCAAGCTTTTGAGCAACAGGGCAAGAGTAATATCACAGCAGGAGGTGGCTGTGCGCAGTTTATCATAGATTCAAGACCAGGAACATGGCAGGAGTGTGCAGTCACATGTAAATTATGATGGGTTCTTCATTTACTAGTTCCCTAGAATGACACATCACAATTTTTTTTGCCAAAATGATGTCAGTTTATCTTTGTCAACATCTTCAGCTAAGCCAGCACTGCTATAATCTGTCATCTGATCGATGACCTGTCATCCTGTCCGATATCAGGAATACAAAATACTGTAAATACTGTACTGCTTCCCCGCATAAGGCTTTCTTACACAAAACATGTCTTACAAATGTTAAATCTGAATGAGCAGTCAGGATGATTTTCACATAGTTTTGAAGCAAATATTCTAGGCCATGTGATACAATTTTTAAAGGGTTTGTGAAGAAATAATTAGTATGGGTTTTATGACCCTATTTCAGTGACAGTGTTTTTTAGTTTTTTCCACAAACCACGCATAAACATCATTATCTGTAAACCAAAAATTTTACACACATGCTGCTGACATATTACCGTAGCAGAGTTTGTGCTGAATACAGTGTAATAAGACTATGACCATGAAAATGTCACAAGTATCAGAAAAAAGCACACATTTCAGAGCATGTCCAGGATCCAGAAAACATTTCAGACCCCAGAGGGTTAAAGCACTCTGGTCCACTAATTTGCATAAAACAGTGCCTAGTGGCTTGAGAATGCAAACATTTAAATAAGTGCAAGGTGCAAGCAATGAAAAAAAGAAAAAGGTAAGCTCTTGCGCAAATTTAAAAAACTCAAACCTGTGAAAATGCTGACGCCGTGCACATGCGTATTACGTGTTAAATCTATAGGTATGTATGTTTGAATATATATATATATATATATATATATATATATATATATATATATATATATATATATATATATATGTGTGCGCAGGCGTGTAGTCTTTCTTTACATATTGACCTCAACAATGACTTGGCTAGCCTTAAAAATGTATAATACAGAATTATTTATCGCTTCCGCATAGCTATGTGAACTGGAATTATTTTGACAACATTTTATCTGTACAGAGGTAAAGGGAAGGAGGCCTTCACAGACTAGTTGACTCTTCAGGACTGCATTGTCGTCGTGTACAGGCGCAGGTCCTTCATCAGATCTGGATACTGCCTGGATCCGGCGGACTGTGGTAAACCATTAGATAAACAGAAAGACTAATATAGACGCCATCCTTCTTATAATGTAACGAGTACATCAGGATTTATGGGAAGTGTTCCCGGTTCTGGCTGATCTAATTTATGCAGCCTATAAAAAAAAAAAACAAAGAACCGATCTGAAAACAAAGTTCTTTGTGGTCGAAAAACAAAGAACCTATCTAAAACTAGGCTCTGGCTCCGAACCAGCACCAGCTCTGCCTTGGTGGAAAAGGGGTAATATGGGGCAAGGGGGAGTCACCAGCATGCCCACTGTGGAACCCTAGAGCCCATTCTGAGTTACTGCTCAAAGGCACTGGGAGAGGGAAGGTACAAGTGGAGGCATGACCAGGTGCTGAAGGCCATTGCTGAAGCTATTGCTAAAGGAGTCGAGTGGGCCAAGTGCTCCCGCCCCTCCAAGCAAGCCATTGCCTTCGTCAGAGCTGGAGAGCAGCCAAGACCAGCTGCAAAAACATCTGCAGGTATCCTGGCCACTGCGTGGGGACTGGCAGCTGTTGGTGGCAACTCAACCACATTGTGACCACCCCCTTAAGACCAGATGTCTTTCTCTTTTCTGAGTCCACCAAACAAGTGGTTCTGTTGGAGCTTACAGTCCCTTCGGAAGACCATCTGGAAGAGGCCTTTGAGAGGAAGCTTGCCAAGGATGAGGGACTGGTCAGTGGGTGTTGAAAAGCCGGATGGACAGCAAGGTGTCTCCCAATAAAGGTAGGATGCAGGGGCTTTGCAGCCCGATCCCTGTCCTGAGCCTTCAGTCTGTTAGGCATTGATAAAGTGAGGAGAGGAGCCGTCCGCAATACCATTGAAGCGGCAGAGAAAGCCCCAAGATGGCTATGGCTCAAGAAAGGAGATCCATGGGGGCAGGGTAGCTAGATTTGCCAACTGGACACAAGCTGGGGTCCGATCAGTCAGAGCTGGGTCGCCTGGATGAGGGTGTATGATGGTGAAAGACCCGAAACACCAAATGATTCCAGGAACATCACTGAAGATGTGCCAAGTAACATCAGTAGATATATTTGCACAGCAAACTCATATTATACTCGCATATTATCATTCAGTTATTGCTGTTATGTACAAATATACTTTTTAAAAATGTATTTTATGTTTTAGTGCACTGCACGAGAACAAAATCTCCTCTACATCTGTTACAAAAAAAGCAATTAGCCAAATGGCTTCTCATAGCTTACGACTTTATTATTTCTCTTATTATCGTCTTAGCACAATATTGCTTCTGACAGTAACCTTTTGTCAATCATGCGATACAGTAATCATCAATTTGTTTGTTGTTCATTGTTTATCCGTCAGTTTTAATCTCCCAATTAGGTTTATTGAGTGTGCCGCTCCTGTGTGCGTGTGTACAGTAGACTGACGGCTGGATTGACAGCTGTGTTAAATATCCATTAGGTAGGCAGCAGCTGGCGCAGAACCTCCTCTTTAACCATTAACATTGCTTTGATTCATCCACATCCCCTCATTTCCATATAATATAATTAGCATTAATCAAAACAGGGTAGGAGGAGAGAACCCAAAAGCCATGGCTGAAAAATACAACACCTCTGAGGATACTGCGAAATATGAATGATCCACTAAGTTATATATTTTTGGACCAAACTCTGCAGCAAAGGTGTGAAAAAAAGAAGGCGGACTTACGTCATGTTGCTCACACTAACAGTTGCTCGGATCTCGCGCCAGCCTTAAAATGGTCACATAATTAAGATGTCCCTTGGCCAGGTTTTCCTCTCTCTGTAAGGTGATGACTAATGTTTGATTTCAGTTGGTATTTATACTGTATGTTGAATAAATAAACGATAAACGAACAGTCTGAGCTGACTTATTTAACATCGAAGTAGCATTTGTTGGAGGTATCATTCGTGCAGCTAGTTGGTTTATGCGTCAGCACCGACTGAGTAATCTCAGCATTCAGACCTGGCAAGTGCAGTAATATTTTACTGTCAATTTTTTTGTAATTCATAAATCAGCAGAATATATTCAATGTTAAATCATAACCAAATGCCGTCTTCCTACAAATCAGATCCTTTGCTCTGGAAATGTTTCATATAGAGTCCTTATAAAGACCTATCTTGGTAAAATCCATAACATTTGTAAGAGTTTTAAAGAAATAAATACTTTTATTAAGCAAGGACTCATTTAGTTGATCAGAAATGACAGTAAAGACAATAAAAAGAAATGTTTCTTGAGCAGCAAATCAGCATTTAAGAATTGATTTATGAATGATCATGTGCTGCTGAAGACTTTAGTTATGATGCTGAAAATTCTGCTTTGCTATCACAGGAATAAATTACATTCTAACATATATTAAAATAGTTATTTGTAATAATATTTCACAATATTACTGACTGTATTTTTGATCAAATAAATGCAGCCTTGGTTATCATAAGAGACCTCTTTCGATAACATATTTTACTGACTTTTGAACAGTTGTGTAGATTTTTTTTTCAATTTCTCCTTAAATGGAAGCAGTGGCTACCTAAAAACCTAAGGTTAGTGGTTTGTTCTGACAAATAAAAGCAATGTTAACAGTGATGCATGACTTAGCAAATATCATGGCTGTGTTGCTGAACCAGTTGAAAAATAAACATCTAATTTGTGATTTTTCCTTCCTGTGGATTTTATTGTATATGAGCGGTAGCTCGTCTCTATCATGCATTTTTCCAGTCCTTTCACTAATGCTTCCTCATGGCCTCAATGGATAAATGATCCTCATGGTCCGTTCTGATTGGTTGAGAACTCGATTATGCGGCATCCATTGTGCTGAAAGTCATCTTTCCTCTCAATGATCTGTTTTGATGTGTCAGCTGCAGAGGATGTGGGAATAAGTGAGCCTGAAATGCACTATATTGTGTGGATCTCTACAGGCAAAGTCACCGCACATTACAATTTAGAAAATTGGAGGAGGTTACCCTTGGAAATCAGATAAAGCACCATGGGTTAATGCACTTTTAAACCATCCATATAACTTCTTGGTGTCCATGGATTAGGGCTATATATTTATCACCATTTCAAATTTCCCATCTATAGCTCATTACTTATGTATAAATCTTCAGTTTGATGGTGCAAAATGCAAGAATGAAATAACATATTTATCTCTTTTATGCTACAACTTAATATTAAATTTGGAAAAAAAAAGGAAATGCGCTCCAGATTTATATATGCATCATGTTGATTGTGGCTTGACTTTACTAGATAGAGGTCTGAGTTTCATCTTCACCGGTATAGGGATGGATTACGCTATCAGCAGAACAGATCAAGCCATGCACCCTAAATCTAGTTTCCCTGGGCTGCATACAGACAAGGCCACAAATGGAAACGACTCCATCCAAAATATATTCAGATAGTCTCTCACTAAGACTCCTAATAACCTTGAAGAAAATAGCGCCTACTGTCACAGGTCGAGAAAGCCCTATTTCTCCCCATATTTGAATTCCCAGATGTGACATCAGGCCACACTCTCGCAAATGAAACCCAAAGAATGTGTAAATACATGAACGGAGCAAGAATAACAGGCCAGAATAAAAAGACACAATTCATTACCCAAAAAAATACACTTCAAATTTTGGCAAGTGACGCGGTGACTACCGCATTTTTTTAACCCGGTTCCCCTGTGACGAGGCGTGAGAATTCACACTGTTGCCTGCGAATGAAAACGACACTTCGATTAGCAGCAGAGATGTTCGTTTAATGCCTCGGGACAGTTTCCCTCCCTCTGCAGATGGTTGGTATAATTATAGCACTTTTATTGTACAAAGCAGCAGATTCCAGCTCCATCTGTCTCGACTGGGACAGTTTTAATCCCTTTACCGTTTCTGTTGTTTTACACTTAGGGACCTTTTAATCCATTGACCCGGTACATCAAACTGACACATGCTGTAGGTTAAAGGATTTACTTCACTATATGGCCATTACTACAGACATTGATGTGTGCAATCAGGGTTTGGAAGGGGGTTGGTCCAGTGTTATAATTCTTTGTCTATCTCAAGAGGAAAAACTTGCCTCAGATAAGCCACCTTGATAGAACGGCTGCTTGTTCATTTTAAATCAATTTATGAAAACAACTCGTATACAAGCTCATGTCAGCATACTTGTATAACTCCCCCTGGGGGTTGGATGCCCTCCGTGCCAAACCAACCAATCATTCTCTGTTTAGGTCTATTAAGACTGCATGTTGATCGTTGAAGATTGAAGGTTGGATATTTGGAAGGTTGGATATTCCCTATTTTATAATTTCTGCTTTTAAGTGAGCTCGATGCTCACTTGTAATCGAATATGTTGATCTAAAATGTTGAGTGGTCAGCAGCCTACTAGGTATTCCCAATATTGTTCAAATAATATCAGTTACTGCCTGATATAACTGTCACGTTATACTTTAATGTGTTTTGATTTTAGTTTCGAGGACTTACCGTTCCTGTTTTATTTGTTTAATTTTCCCACTCTTTGTTTATTACTATGGTTAAGTACTCCCAACTGTTCGCATTTAGTCTATTATCCTTCAGTTTGAGCCCTGCATGCTGGTTCGTTGAGTTTGCTAGTATTGGATTACCTGAGTTTACTTTGTTTAATAAATACGCCCCCAAGCCATTTGCTCCCAAGCAATTTCAGATGTAGCCCTTTACGCAACACAAACAGACAATTGAAGATGAGACCTAACATGTCCAGATAAGTACAATAAACATTTACTCGTGAACTTATCTGGTGTCTGTGTGTATATTATGGGAGAGATGCGGTAATGGAGTGAATATGTGTGTTACAGTATGCAACTTAACCCATTAACCTGATCAGGGTAGGGAAAAACAGGAAAATGGGTGGAAAGTGGAGCCCTCTGTCACAATAGGTTTCCTCAGCGCTTGATACACAGTGAAATGAACTATACGATGGCGTAATTTTTTCGGTGTCAATTCCAGCATGAGTCCTTGCTTTTTTGAAATGCATGCAGTGTGGATTTTCAATGCTGAAAACAGCATCTTCACGACATGTTGACAGCATGAACTTGCAGGCTTCAGTTACAACTACTGTGTTTGAGGGCGGGTCGAAAGAGACAATGTTTTTTAGCAGCCAATTAAGGTCGTAGGCTGGCATGATACAAATTTGTTACATTGTTTGGTAAGACTCTTCCTCACCTTGCTTTATACACAGTTCAATCTTGAGGCAAGATCAGTTCTTTGGAGACCACATGCTGATAACAAGAATAGTAGAAATGTTTTAGCATCCTTTTCAACTTCAGAAGTTGTCACTTCCTCTGATGTGTACATATCTTGAAGGTCAGCATGTAGTGTTGAGTATGACCTGCCCACAGGATCTGACACTCAGCTCTCAAAACCACAAAGATGTTAAAGCCAGCCACGCAGAAATGCCACAGCGGATATCACCTTTGAAAGTTTTCAAAAGATGAAATGGTGGATCCCCGTCACTTCCTTTCAAGTTCACACTTTTCTCATCAGCGTCAATCACAGGCAAAAAAAAAAAAAAACTATCCATATACACACTATGTGGTGTGAACATTTGCTTCAATTGCTGATTTTTGACAGCTTTACTCACTGCTTTAGTGAATCACATTGATTTGACAAGAGTAGCACATGATTTCAAGTTTAATTATGATTAGCTCAGAATGAATGGCAATTAGATGATCCACATGGGATGCAGTAGCAGCTTTACAGCGTGACGACAGGTTTTTCCCACAAAGATATGACATTAACTTCTCATTCAATCTTTACTGGATATAGAATGAGACGCAAGCGGCAATCATTAGGGTCCAAGCACCAATTGCCCATGTGGATGATTAACGATCCTGTCATTAATCTCGTGATTAAAAAATCCAATTTGAATCTTCGCTGAATGTTTGTTGAAACAGGTATGAGCAAGATACGGGTGTCAAAAACGGGATCCGACTTTCAAAAGAAATCACTTAATGTTAGATTAAATAAAAATTCAAAAATACCCCTCTAAAAAGGTTTACTATTGTAATGTTCTAATGTGTGTTACTAATAATATAAAACGTGATCATAATGACTCATTTCCAACAATTACATTGAGATGAATCACATGTCATATGTGTCAAGTCAATTCCAAATGAATGTGAAAATATAATTGCTCAAAACCATCTGAAGCATTTATCTTAAAAGGGTAGTTCACCCAAAAATAAAAAAACTGTCATCATTTACTCACCCTCAAGTTGTTCCAAATCTGTATGAATTTCTTTCTTCTGCTGAACATAAAATATATTTTAAAGAATATGTGTAATCAAATATTCGATGGACCCCACTGACTATACCATGGAAGTTAATGGGGTCCATCAACTGTTCGATTACCGACATTCTTTTGTGTTTTTTTCATTATTGCCCTGTTATCACTATGCGGGTGCTTTGAAACAATCTGTTGTTAAAAGCGCTATTAATAAAGGTGACTTAACTTGATGGCCCAGAATCAGGGTAGTCAGACTTGTGTGCGGTGAACCAGTGTAGGCCACCCTGACATCAGTGCAGGCCGGAGTGACTGTGTCCCTGAAAGGTTCTGACACAGAGCATTCTACTTGCAGCAACTGCCAGCACGCTTCATCAACAGCAGGAAATCACATTTACTACACACTCCAACTTCAGCGAAATAAATTTATCTCAGTCCTTGTGAGTGGATTGAGGTTTTTCTCAACATCTGTCTCTCATGCATGCTCACCAGATTACAGGATATTTTAACTAATTTGCGGTAAAACTAGTCGATCACAAGTGGCTGATCTATAGATAAACTCATCCTTCAGGCATTTGACTCACTTCAGCATGAGAAATCGGGGGTGAGTTTGAGAATTGGCTCAATTGCGTGAGTCTCGCGCTGAATGCATGAGAGTTGGCAGCCCTGAACCTATATTTATAGCAGACTGATCTCATGAAGTAGCGTGTGTATGACACGCCAATTCGTATTTCCATTTTTGGCGTGCTATCAACACGCATAATCGCCTTTCAGCGTGTTTATGAACGCCGTTGACTTAACGTTATTACTGTATATATAAATATATGACTTACCTCGACCCCGTCCCTAAACCTACCCGTCACTGGGATTAATGGCATTTATGACTGTTCCCTTACCATCCTAGGTAAAAAAAAGATATGACTTACCTCAACCCCATCCCTAAACCTAACCATCACTGGGGTTAATGGCATTTATTACTGGACATTTGGCGACGTGTACAGAAACGCGGAATCACTCGGACGTTAATGGTGTATTACTGTATATATATTACTGTATATATAAATATATGACTTACCCCGACCCCGTCCCTAAACCTACCCGTCACTGGGGTTAATGGCATTTATGATTGTTCCCTTACCATCCTAGGAAAAAAAAAGATATGACTTACCTCAACCCCGTCCCTAAACCTAACCGTCACTGGGGTTAATGGCATTTATGAATGGACATTTGTCGGCGTGTACAGAAACGCGGAATCACTCGGACGTTAATGGCGTAGACATACACGCATACACACGGATACACGTGGATAGCTCAAAATGCGTAGAGATAACATGCCACTTGACTCGAAAGTGGCGTGTAAGTTTACGCAAAAGTCTTGATGTCATGTTGTTTATAGGCCCAGGCCACGCGGCTTTGGCGTAGGTGACGTAGTGGGCTGGAAGCGCCCCCATTGGATTTGACGTCACCAAGGGCCTCTCTTGATAGGCTGCTGCAGTTGCCGCAGGACAGCCAATAGGCATGCGAGCTGCCTTGCCTATGTCTGCATGTTGCCGCTACGCGTTTTACATAATTCAATATGGATATTTTTTGGCTTTCCTCTCTCTAGCGTAAGATATTATGCAGTACTTGTTCCCTCTTCTAGAGACAACCAAGGTTAGGTTAGTAAACGAGTACGTTTCCATCTCTTCCAAATTACAGTAGTTATGGAGTGAACGGTTCAGGAGGAACTGTAAAAGGTGCTGCTGTTACTTTTATTCATTTCATCCTTTCATTTCTTTCATTTTATTTTTAGTTGTCAGTCTGACGAGGAGCTAACGCATGAAATGACGTAACACACATGTTTAGAGGTAATGGCCTTTGAAAACACATTGAACCTGTGGACATTTAAATGTTCTGCTGTGCAGCGCTTTGTAGTTGTTGTTGTTTTTTTCCCCCACTGTATGAGCTGTTAAGTATTTATCACACTTTTAGGCCTATCTTAATGTCACAGGCTGCTGATGTCATTATGCCTGTAGGTGCATTTATGCCTCTAAGTCTCATGATGGATGTGTTTCCTGTTCCAGTAAAAGAACTCACCATCTGGAATACTTCACACAGAGAGCAATGAGAGGAGGTGGATCCATCCTGCTCATAAAACGGATGCAAGAAAATAAAGTGAGAAAAGATAGAGCAAAAATATCCTGCTGCTGGTTTGGTCAAAGTGTTGTTGTGGGGACTTTCCCTGCCACGTTTGCCATCAACGATGCTACCGCTTGAAACGGCTTAGCCTGCTTGTGATGTAAATATTACAAAGGAAGCATCTCCAATTCTTGAGCTTCAGTTTTCATTGTGTGTGTGTAATGAGAGGCTGGTGTTGGAATGTGTAATTTTGTATTGTTTTGCTGAATAGTCGTTGCGGTTGTCATCGGTGACGGAGAACAGCAGCAGTGTTCTCTCATGCAGACAGCTCTGCCAGACGCGCTTCACTTCTAATGCTTTTCTTCGAACTCGCTTTCTTTTTCAGGGAAATTATTGGACAAAGCACGAACAAATGTGTTCCTGTTACTGATATACATCCGCATGCAGATGCAATTTTTGGTTCATTAAAATAAAAACGTGGGGGGTGTATTTCAAACCACTCGTGTTTAAAGTGAAAATGGTCGGTGGCAATGATTGCTCCCTCAAATCACTGTGTGAGACCATTTATGTCAAAAAATAGATTTTGTGTGCTTTTGAAATTGATTAACTCATAAAAACCTAGACCATTTTTGAAGCACCTGCACTGCTTTCTTTGTTTTTCCCATTATAGCAGTCTGCATCATATTCCGTATCATTTTAAACAGGAGAACTTGAAGTTTCAATCTCATTTAAATAATCCAATTTTACATTTATTTATCTTAGAATGTATGAATTTACCAGATTTAAGAAAAACGGCAGCTTTATTTATTATTATTATTTTTTTTAAGTTTGGATTTTTTTTCCTTTAGAAAGCTGTACTTGGATATTCTAGATTTACTATTTACTATGAAATAAACTATGCACATTACAAGCATAGACTATTTCTTATTTGTATAGAACAAAACAGTAAAATATCAATATTTGAGCATGACCTAATTAATATGCATGAGCTGAGCCATGATATAAACAGCAGGTTTGACTCTCCCATGTTTAGGCCAAGCTTTGTTTGGGAAAGCTAAGAATTTATTTATTATTTTTGTTTAAAAAAAAGTCTCCTATTTGGTATAGACCAATGGCAAAAAATTATTGTAGGATTTATCAGCCGTTTTGGTTCCTTTTCACACCTCACTGATTACTCTGGTTGGAATTAGACTAGCTGGTGAAACAAACCAAAATGCAGTCACATGATAACATCCATGTTAGTCGTTGGCCAGATGTTTCTTTGAAAGTATTTCCTAACCTGCTCTTTGATTGGTCAGAATTAACGTGCAAGATAATTTCAATGGAACTCCCGGAAGTAAACAAAGAGAAGTAAAGCCACTATACAACACATAGCTTTTTTTTAAATCGAATTATAAAGGGACGACTACGTGGGCTAAATACAGTATATCCTGACCCTGGTCGTCATATACATAGTCAACCCCGTCTCATCCCAAGACGTCATATAACTGACGTTTTGGGACGTCTTTTGACCATACGTCAATATTCGCCTTTTTAGGGCCCCCTTAAACGTCGGTAGATGAGGTTATGGGATCCTAACTCTACCCCATACCTAAACCTAACCCTAAACCTAACCCGTCACCTAACTGACGTTAAAGGTAAAGCGTCAGTTGTATGACGTCATCTACCGACGTTTAAGGGGGCTCTAAAAAGGCGGATATTGACGTATGGTCAAAATACGTCCCAAAACGTCAGTTATATGACTTTTTGGGATGAGACTGTGTTAACATAGTTTGTATACACGACTTTAGGCAAACTATACAATAACCAAATACATGACAAAGAAGTACTGTGGTATCAAAATGACAATATTCTGATACACTATATGGTACTGAATGATTCACATATTAATTTATTGGTATTCAGCGAGGGTGCATTAAATATATCAAATGTCTGTTCATAAAAGAATCCTGAAAAAAGAAACCAAGGTTTTCACAACTGTTTTTAACATTGACAATAATACATGTTTCTTGAGCCCCATCAGCGTATTAGAATGATTTCTGAAGGATTATGTAACACTGAAGACTGGAGTAATGATGCTAAAAATAAATAACATTTGAAATTATATTCAAGTAGAAAAAAATAAATCAGTTGGTAATATTTCCGGAAGATAAACATTTCCAACGCATTCTCACCCCAAGGCGTCACCTTTGACCATGCTTCAATATTTGAAGTTTTAGGCGCCCTTTAGCGTCACTTACATGATGCGATCCTACGGCGTCATCTAACTGACGCTAAAGGAAAGCGTCAGTTAGAGGACGCGGTTAGGTTTAGGTGTGGGGTGGGGGTAGGGTACACGCGATCCTAGGGCGTCATCTAACTGACGCTAAAAGGCGCCTAAAGGCTCAGATATTGAAGCATGTCCAAATGCTTCCCAAGGCGTCAGTTAAGTGACGCCTTGGGGGTGAGAATGGGCTGGCATTTCACAGTTTAGCAAAATTAATGTACGCCTCTTTCTAAAGTGGCTTGCCTTTGCCGTTTGCAGTGCATTTTCCAGCTGCATCCGCGCTTTTCTTTGGTATCCATACCACTGAACTCAAGGAATTCCACATTCCAAAGTCCAGCTCCTATAAATATCAAATGCATATAAATGTATCCTCTACACGCATGATCTGAGTCCCGTCAATGATGAACGGCTCCAAATTACTTGAATTTAGTAATATTTAGCTTGTGGCTCACCAGCGGGCGTCAATATCAGTCTCCAGTGTTTTTATGCCAAAACAAGTGCTGGTGGGAGGACCTTGACATTTTAGGTTGCAGTGAGAAAATGGGATTATTCCATACTAATCAACAGTTATATTTATAGAAATTATCCTAAGTCTGAGTACGATGGTTGCATTTCGAAAATGGCGGGGAGATTTATTTATGTTTATTGACTGCAGTCAACACGTTTAAGCATGTTGATACAGACAAGACAAGATGATAAATATTTTGGGCATGAATATTTATATGGACAATTACATTAAATATTCATGTTATACATTAGGATCATGACACTGTCATCAAATTGTACATAGATAGAGATATTAGAAACGCTATGTAGGTCATGTTACAATTTTGTACATTTATCAATTTTGTGTTTACTTGACGAGATTGAATAGGAAGCTAGATGCTTCAATGTGTCATAATAATATGGAGTAGCTGAGAAGAATATTCCAGGGTCAATACAAGTTAAGCTCTACTGACAATGTGCCATGTTGTTGATTACCTGTGACTAATTGCTTAGTTTGTAAAAAAAAGTTCAACAAATTAATTGATGATAATATTAATAGGCTACTGCACTGAAAATGAAAGTCTATGGGGCAAGTAGTAATAGCAGACATGGCATGTTTTTTTATTAAAACATTTGAATTATTCTGTAAAAGTTGTTATTATTGTTATTTACACAATTGGAAAGTGTAAATCTTGCAAATTGCCCTTTGAAAAAAAAAAGCCAAGTGCATTACTGCTCTTTTGTTCAAACTAAGGGTGTAGTTGAAAATATTCAACCCGATCTCACGAGAATTCGGATATTCGTAACAATTCGTACGACCTCACTCGTACGAAATATTAAGATTTTTGCTAAATCGTACATATTTTACGAATTGGCCAATTCGTATGAATTCGTACAAATGACCTACCCATGACCCCGCCCCTAAACCTACCCATCACGTGGGTTTGGACAAATCGTACGAATTCGTACGAGTGAGGTCATATGAATTAGTACGAATCAGCCACTTACGAATGTGTACAAATTGGTCGTGACATAGCGTAGCGTTCTCTATGGTAATTGACAGGCACTTAATTGATCACAAGTTGTATTGAATCCAGAACATTCTTTTAATACTGATTGGCATCCACAAGAAAATTTACCAGATTCAACTTAACTTTATTTATGTGGTTATCTGTTTTATAACTGCACTGTAAGTGACCCTAGTCTTAAATGACAGCGTCCTCGACCCAGATTTGAAAGTGTGATGTGTAGTGTTCAGTAAACAAATGTGTGGATCTTTCTATGCTTCAGCACACATACATGTACCACAAGGACCCGTGGGCAGACACAACACACAGGTCACATGGACGATCAATAGGCCACAAGAGATCGCTTACTGTGAGTAGTTAGTGCTGGATGCATCCTCTTGTTTAGTAGTAGTACATTTATTTGTCTCGATGAAAAGGAATCTGTTTAGATCCCAAATGACCTGTTCTTGACCCAAGGTCTATTACATGATTTAAATGTAAAGCTTTAATTATTAAACTTAACTGGCAAATTATTCTTATGTAGGTTGTTTTTAACATCGCAAAATAAAGATATAAAAATATATATATATTTTTGTCTGTACCTTTATTTTGTTTTTGAACATGTTGATTAGAAATTCACCGTAAGAACAGAGGCTAATTCCCTGATGTGTGATCACTCACTTGTTATGTGATTGATGGATGCATACCATTTGACTCTTTCATTGGTTACCCGTAAGATTGAATTTTGTCCTTTTAGCCCATGTGCGCCGAAACGCATTTTTGAACATTTTGATCTCTCCGCTTTGTAAGTGATTGCTGGTAACTGTTCCAATAACATTGCAAATGCGAAATAATTTGTATATTGCGTAAACATGCTTTTAATGTCGTGTGTGTGGAACTGCATGCTGACTCTGAGACTAATTGAGAGTCTCAGTTCCAGTTTAGATATGTTGAAAATAGAATTAACCCTCTTCTGTGCTCTTCCCCTTTCATCTCTAAACACTAGTATATACACTGGATTCCTGTCCTGCTGTGACCTTCTCGGTGCTTTAGCTTCTCACTCTCTCCTCAGGGCAGTATGAGTGTCCTCTGCTTTCCTCCATTTCTTTTTATAAGCACCCATCACACACTCAAGTCTGCACTGTCATTTAAAGGTGACACTACTTAAGTGGGTCACAGAAAACTGCTTTTAAACATTTTATCATTTGCCCGCGTTGACATATATATTTTAGTGCATTCATTAAAGACTGGAATACTCAGACCTAAATCTCTGCATCATGCAAAAATATGGTTTAGTAGTTCAATGGTTTCACTGACAACAGCTCTTTAAGCTTTTTTGGTTTCAGTAATACCACATGCAGCACTCCCTGTGTTTGTGTAATTGCTATCCAATTTTCAGTTGGTAAATATGTTGACGTTTTTTTTTTTTTTTTTTTTTTTTTTTTTTTTTTTTTTGGCGGAGCTTAGGTGGAGGTAGAACGATCCATCTAGCCGCTTCCCTAACGTTAGTTTGCAAGTTTTGTTAGATTGTTTTTTAACATTGACTGGAGAAAATCCGATTTTATCTTAATGTATAAGGTCACTCACTGTCCAGGACCGCGATTGTTATTTTCAAAAGTTAATTTTAACAGACGGAACCAGATTAGATGACGTAGCTGTGATGTTGGCTCTAATTTGGCCTGTTATGTAGGTTGTTTCAACAATAGAGTGCCGAAGTTACGACGTCACTCTGTAAGCCAAAATGTGGAAGTGAGTTAGCATTGTAGTACTCCCGGTTCCCTCACTCAAAAGTCTATGGGATTTTTGAATGGGTTTTTGCTAAATCGCCTGAAATAAGGTCTGTGGTGAACAAAGCCTCTAAATATTTTCACGTTTTGATCTATGACATCTAACACACAGTTATAACCAGCTTGTGGCTTTTAAACTTTATTGTGTCTGCTTGTGTTTTTTAAAAACTTTATATAGATATTAACATATCTTGATAGACAAAACGTGTAAGGGTCACAACTCTTTGTTAAACACAGATCTTGTTTTTTGCGAAGTCTATGGGGAAAATGCATAGCGTTTTGATCGAGGGAACCCATGCGCCGCTAGCTTCCGAGTTGTCCTGCAAAGTGACATCATCACTTCGGCACTCTATACGAATGAGGAATAATTTTGTTTTTCCCAACCCTTTTTTTATTATTTGATCTTGATAACCATAAGGCTCCCTTTATTATACTGAATATCATTTACCATTGTTATTAAGTTCAAGTAGCTTCATTTTTACACTTTTTATTTTTACAAAAAACAAAAATCAATACCAAGCCGTTTCTCCATTAATGTTTTAAAATTTACAGTATATGGGGCAATTAGAGAAATCTTCTCATGAAAGTCTCACCAGGAAATGTATTGATGAATAAAATCCAACGTATTGTTGTTTTTATACTCTAGCTTTACCAAAGTAAAATCGAACTATTTCCAAGTACCCCCTGGAACCTGCTGGATAGAAATCAATAAGTACGTTTATACATGCACTGCAGCCTTCATCTGTTTCACCAAGTATACATGATACAAAGCGTATTCAATTCATGTTGTGCTTCACTTCTGTCTTTTGGAGCAAAAATGAAAACATTGGAGCTGGTGTGAAAAAATTTGACTGGCATGATAGTCTGATTTTAATTTATTCAAAAATGCATGAAAACGTATTTACTCATGTATATAGAATATAATATGACATTGTTTCATTGTGTTTATCCCTACTTGCCTGTGTGGCCTAGTTTCTACTAGCTAGTCTGTGTCAGTTTCATTCAGTTCACCTGTTTGTTCGTTAGTTAGCTCATTATTTCCTTGTTTGGTCTTATATATATACTCCCTGTTTGGTTCAGTTTGCTGTCCTGTCTCATCAATGTTAGTGGATGTGTTTTCCGTTTCTCCTGTGTGGATTTATTAAAGGGATACTCCACTTTTTTTTTGGAAATAGGCTCATTTTACAACTCCCTCAGAGTTAAACAGTTGAGTTTTGAATCCATTCAGCCGATTTTCTGATATTTAGAAGATTATCAGTAACCAGACAGTTTCTGGTCTCATTGAA
>NW_024121876.1:4511378-4641933 GCF_016745375.1 Pimephales promelas | reverse complement strand
AGGTGGCGGGCGAGCTGCGACAACTGGCGTGAGCGTAGACCCCCCTGGTGGTTGATGTACGCTACTGCGTAGTGTTGTCTGAGCGGACAAGCACATGCTGGCCCTTGAGTAACGCTCGAAGCGGTGTAGGGCGAGCCGTACTGCCAACAGCTCGAGGCAATTGATGTGCATGAGGCGCTGGGCTCCTGTCCAGGAACCGGCGGCTGCATGCCCATTGCACATGGCACCCCAACCCGTGGTAGATGCATCCGTGGAGACAACGAGATGCCTGGAAACTCGCTGAATAGGGACGCCGGTCCGTAAGAAGCTGAGGTCGACCACGGGAAGAAGGTTCGCCGGCATGCCGGAGTCACTGGGACTCGGAGCGAGCCGCGATGCCATGCCCACCTCGGGACTCGATCGCGAAGCCACAGCTGAAGCGGTCTCATATGAAAGCAAACCGAGCGGCGTTGCCGCGGCCGCGGATGCCAATATGCCCCAGGAGCCTCTGAAATAGTTTCAGTGAACCGCACTCTTGCCCTCGAACTGGTCGAAGACAAGTCAGCAGTGAGTGCGCGCGCTCGTTCGTGAGCTGCGCGGACATGGCGACCGAGTCTATCTCCACGCCGAGAAAAGAGATCCTCTGCACGGGCAAAGTTTGCTCTTCTCCCGGTTGACCCGAAGGCCCAGACGGGCTAGGTGCCGGAGCACCAGGTCTCTGTGTTCGCAAAGCTGAGCTCGAGAGTGTGCTAGTATCAGCCAGTCGTCGAGATAGTTCAGGATGCGAACCCCGTGTTCGCGAAGGGGAACAAGGGCTGCCTCGACGATCTTCGTGAAGACGCGAGGGGACAGAGCTAACCCGAATGGGAGAACGGCGTACTGATATGCCTGGCCCTCGAAGGCAAACGAGAGAAACGGTCTGTGTCGAGGTAAAATGGACACATGGAAGTACGCGTCCTTCAGGTCGATCGCTGCAAACCAATCCTGATACCGAACACATTCGAAAATGCGTTTGGCCGTGAGCATTTTGAACGGTAAGTCGATGGAGAGAACGGTTCAAAATGCGCAGGTCCAGGATCGGTCGTAACCCACCGGTCCTTTTGGGGACAATGAAGTAGGGGCTGTAAAACCCGGACCTCACCTCGGCTGGAGGGACCGTCTCGATTGCACCCTTCGCCAGCAGGGTCGCAATCTCCGCTCTCAAGACTGGGCATTGCCACCCGACCATCGTGGAGCGAACTCCCGTGAAGCGGGGAGGAGACCGTGCGAACTGAATCGCGTAGCCGAGTCTGATCGTTCTGATGACCCAGCGGGATATCCCAGGAAGCGCTAGCCAGGCTTCCAGGAAATGAGCCAACGGGGTCATGCGAACCACAGACGTCCCCCGGAGGGGCAGCGGTGCGGGTCGACTGGCACGCGTGCAGGAGTTACCCCGCTCGGATGCGTCGAAGCCCGCTCCCCGACAGAAGGGACCAGGGAAAGCGGAGCGTTCCACGGGGGTCTGTTCTGCCGGGGGTCTGGCGACAGAGGGGGAAGGGATTGGTGTAGCCCTGGGACGACACACGCACCCTTCCGCGCCCTCAGAGACAGAGAGGAGTGTGTGGGCTGACGCACGGGGGCATCGAGCGCACCCACTCCAGTCTGTGAGCTCAGTGAGGATGTCAAGTCTTTCTTTAACCAGTTCAGGGTGCTGCCCACCCGTGGGTGAGCAGCGGGGAGCTGAGAACAAAAAGATTCTCCCCGGCCCTCCACCGGGGAAGGAGGGGGCCTGCTACCGCCTCCTGGGAAGACTCGAGATCGTCACTGAGCGGCCCGTGTCAGGATCTTCGCTTGGCCTGGCGTTTAGCGGGGCGAGCGGCCTGAGGGGGCTGTGACGCCGGCCTGCGGCCTCCTCTGACGCCGGGGCCCGGGTGAAGGCTGCTGCTGGGGCCGGGCGGGAGGGAGGGGAGCCGCAGGGGGGCGTCCTCGGCGGGCGAGCAGAGGGAGGCACCTGCGCCGATGACTGGGTGGAGGCAGCAGCTGGTCGCCGGGGCAGGATGTGTTTGATGGCCTCCGTCTGCTTCTGAGCGGTGGAGAACTGCTGGGCGAAGTCCTCGACCGCACCGCCGAAAAGGCCAACCTGGGAGAGCGGAGCGTCGAGCAGACGAGTCCGCTCAGCGCTCCGCGTATCTGCCAGGTTGAGCCAGAGATGGCGCTCCTGAACACCGAAGTGGCCATCACCTGACCGACGGCGCGAGCGGCCACTTTCGTTGCCCGGAGAGCAAGGTCAGTGGCGGACCGCAATTCCTTAAATGCCGTCGAGTCAGTCCCGCCCTCGTGCATGTCTCTGAGCACCTTCGCTTGGAAGACCTGCAAAGTGCTCATGGCATGCAAAGCGGAGGCCGCCTGTCCCGCCGCTCTAATAGGCCTCGCGCCGCCATAGCAGACGAGAACCCACAGGCTTTGGATGGGTGCTTAGGAGGACCACGGGTGGAGGCGCTCTGTGGACACAGCTGCATCGCAACAGAGCGCTCCACCGGGGGCATCCCAGTGTACCCACGGCGGCCCCACCGTCGAGGGGGGAAAGGCGGGGGAGAGATCGCGCTCTCGAGTGGACAAAGGAGCCCCCCAAGAGCGCGATAACTCCGCATGCAGCTCGGGGAAAAAAGGTATCGGAGTTGGCCGTGGCCTTGCGGCGGCAGCTTTGTCCAGATACCAGTTATCCATCCGCGAGAGATCGGGGCAGGATGGAGGTTTCCATTCTAGCCCGATACTCCCAGCGGCTCGAGACAGCATGGCCGTCAGCTCGGGATCTGACACGGGCAACGCTGGCACTCCCGAAGGGGCAACGCAGCCGCATCTTCCTCTCCCGAGGACTCAAGCCCGCCTAGTGATGCAGTGATAGACATCACATCATCATCTGGAGCGCTGCTAGAAGCAGCCGGCGCCGCCGAAGAGACAGCCGACTGAATCGAGCTGGCGCTCGCTGGCTCACGCACTGAGGCGGGAGGTGTGGCCCGAGGAATCGTCGGGGCTCTATCCCACACCGTCACCGTTAGATCGCCGGGTCCCGGGTCGACGGGCCCCCTTTCGTGAAGGAAGCCGATCGAGTAGGGGGGACCGGGGCTCTCACTCTAGTGAGATCATTGAGCTCGACCTCAGTGTGGAGATGGTCATGCTCCCACAGAAGGAACATGAGTCATCCACGAACGCTGCTGCTGCATGCTGAATGCCCAGGCATACAAAGCAGCGTTCGTGACCATCAGATGATGACAGAAATCTACCACATCCAGAAGGGCACGGGCGAACCATCTTTAAAAAGACGTGCCCGCGTGCAGCTCTTTCACTTCACTTTTAGAGAAAGGAGAAATTCACTCTTTCAGCGCTGAAGCTACCAGGGAGAAGTGCAAAGTCTGGCAGACCACTGCTCAGATCGCAGGCAATGCAAAATCTCGCTGGGTACCGCCGTCACACCAACACTGAAGAGGACGCTCGTTCTCGAAGAGTCTTGAATCAGCTTTTAGGAGTGAAGAGGTTCTCTTGGCTCCGAAGCGAAAACATACTGCGGTTGCGTTCACTTCCTCCTTTTATACTCACGGAGTAGGGCGGAGTACGCTATGCAAATTTCCGCAGCCCCAAGGCATTGCATGCCATTGGCTCGTGTTTTAATACTCGAAGAGGATTGGCTTTCTATGCGAAATCCCCCAATCTCCGTCACTTCTGACGTAACTCGAAGTGACTACGAAAGGGAACCTAAGGTTAGTGGTTTGTTCTGACAAATAAAAGCAATGTTAACAGTGATGCATGACTTAGCAAATATCATGGCTGTGTTGCTGAACCAGTTGAAAAATAAACATCTAATTTGTGATTTTTCCTTCCTGTGGATTTTATTGTATATGAGCGGTAGCTCGTCTCCATCATGCATTTTTCCAGTCCTTTCACTAATGCTTCCTCATGGCCTCAATGGATAAATGATCCTCATGGTCCGTTCTGATTGGTTGAGAACTAGATTATGCGGCATCCATTGTGCTGAAAGTCATCTTTCCTCTCAATGATCTGTTTTGATGTGTCAGCTGCAGAGGATGTGGGAATAAGTGAGCCTGAAATGCACTATATTGTGTGGATCTCTACAGGCAAAGTCACCGCACATTACAATTTAGAAAATTGGAGGAGGTTACCCTTGGAAATCAGATAAAGCACCATGGGTTAATGCACTTTTAAACCATCCATATAACTTCTTGGTGTCCATGGATTAGGGCTATATATTTATCACTATTTCAAATTTCCCATCAATAGCTCATTACTTATGTATAAATCTTCAGTTTGGTGGTGCAAAATGCAAGAATGAAATAACATATTTATCTCTTTTATGCTACAACTTAATATTAAATTTGGAAAAAAAAAGGAAATGCGCTCCAGATTTATATGCATCATGTTGATTGTGGCTTGACTTTACTAGATAGAGGTCTGAGTTTCATCTTCACCGGTATAGGGACGGATTACGCTATCAGCAGAACAGATCAAGCCACCCTAAATCTAGTTTCCCTGGGCTGCATACAGACAAGGCCACAAATGGAAACGACTCCATCCAGAATATATTCAGATAGTCTCTCACTAAGACTCCTAATAACCTTGAAGAAAATAGCACCTACTTTCACAGGTCGAGAATGCCCTATTTCTCCCCATATTTGAATTCCCAGATGTGACATTAGGCCACACTCTCGCAAATGAAACCCAAAGAATGTGTAAATACATGAACGGAGCAAGAATAACAGGCCAGAATAAAAAGACACAATTCATTACCCAAAAAAATACACTTCAAATTTTGGCAAGTGACGCGGTGACTACCGCATTTTTTTAACCCGGTTCCCCTGTGACGAGGCGTGAGAATTCACACTGTTGCCTGCGAATGAAAACGACACTTCGATTAGCAGCAGAGATGTTCGTTTAATGCCTCGGGACAGTTTCCCTCCCTCTGCAGATGGTTGGTAATAATTATAGCACTTTTATTGTACAAAGCAGCAGATTCCAGCTCCATCTGTCTCGACTGGGACAGTTTTAATCCCTTTACCGTTTCTGTTGTTTTACACTTAGGGACCTTTTAATCCATTGACCCGGTACATCAAACTGACACATGCTGTAGGTTAAAGGATTTACTTCACTATATGGCCATTACTACAGACATTGATGTGTGCAATCAGGGTTTGGAAGGGGGTTGGTCCAGTGTTATAATTCTTTGTCTATCTCAAGAGGAAAAACTTGCCTCAGATAAGCCACCTTGATAGAACGGCTGCTTGTTCATTTTAAATCAATTTATGAAAACAACTCGTATACAAGCTCATGTCAGCATACTTGTATAACCCCCATGGGGTTGGATGCCCTCCGTGCCAAACCAACCAATCATTCTCTGTTTAGGTCTATTAAGACTGCATGTTGATCGTTGAAGATTGAAGGTTGGATATTTGGAAGGTTGGATATTCCCTATTTTATAATTTCTGCTTTTAAGTGAGCTCGATGCTCACTTGTAATCGAATATGTTGATCTAAAATGTTGAGTGGTCAGCAGCCTACTAGGTATTCCCAATATTGTTAAAATAATATCAGTTACTGCCTGATATAACTGTCACGTTATACTTTAATGTGTTTTAATTTTAGTTTCGAGGACTTACCGTTCCTGTTTTATTTGTTTAATTTTCCCACTCTTTGTTTATTACTATGGTTAAGTACTCCCAACTGTTCGCATTTAGTCTATTATCCTTCAGTTTGAGCCCTGCATGCTGGTTCGTTGAGTTTGCTAGTATTGGATTACCTGAGTTTACTTTGTTTAATAAATACGCCCCCAAGCCATTTGCTCCCAAGCAATTTCAGATGCAGCCCTTTACGCAACACAAACTTTGAAAAATTGAAGATGAGACCTAACATGTCCAGATAAGTACAATAAACATTTACTCGTGAACTTATCTGGTGTCTGTGTGTATATTATGGGAGAGATGCGGTAATGGAGTGAATATGTGTGTTACAGTATGCAACTTAACCCATTAACCTGATCAGGGTAGGGAAAAACAGGAAAATGGGTGGAAAGTGGAGCCCTCTGTCACAATAGGTTTCCTCAGCGCTTGATACACAGTGAAATGAACTATACGATGGCGTAATTTTTTCGTTGTCAATTCCAGCATGAGTCCTTGCTTTTTTGAAATGCATGCAGTGTGGATTTTCAATGCTGAAAACAGCATCTTCACGACATGTTGACAGCATGAACTTGCAGGCTTCAGTTACAACTACTGTGTTTGAGGGCGGGTCGAAAGAGACAATGTTTTTTAGCAGCCAATTAAGGTCGTAGGCTGGCATGATACAAAATTGTTACATTGTTCGGTAAGACTCTTCCTCACCTTGCTTTATACACAGTTCAATCTTGAGGCAAGATCAGTTCTTTGGAGACCACATGCTGACAACAAGAATAGTAGAAATGTTTTTGCATCCTTTTCAACTTCAGAAGTTGTCACTTCCTCTGATGTGTACATATCTTGAAGGTCAGCATGTAGTGTTGAGTATGACCTGCGTACAGGATCTGACACTCAGCTCTCAAAACCACAAAGATGTTAAAGCCAGCCACGCAGAAATGCCACAGCGGATATCACCTTTGAAAGTTTTCAAAAGATGAAATGGTGGATCCCCGTCACTTCCTTTCAAGTTCACACTTTTCTCATCAGCGTCAATCACAGGCAAAAAAAAAAAAAAACTATCCATATTCACACTATGTGGTGTGAACATTTGCTTCAATTGCTGATTTTGACAGCTTTACTCACTGCTTTAGTGAATCACATTGATTTGACAAGAGTAGCACATGATTTCAAGTTTAATTATGATTAGCTCAGAATGAATGGCAATTAGATGATCCACATGGGATGCAGTAGCAGCTTTACAGCGTGACGACAGGTTTTTCCCACAAAGATATGACATTAACTTCTCATTCAATCTTTACTGGATATAGAATGAGACGCAAGCGGCAATCATTAGGGTCCAAGCACCAATTGCCCATGTGGATGATTAACGATCCTGTCATTAATCTCGTGATTAAAAAATCCAATTTGAATCTTCGCTGAATGTTTGTTGAAACAGGTATGAGCAAGATACGGGTGTCAAAAATGGGATCCGACTTTCAAAAGAAATCACTTAATGTTAGATTAAATAAAAATTCAAAAATACCCCTCTAAAAAGGTTTACTATTGTAATGTATTAATGTGTGTTACTAATAATATAAAACGTGATCATAATGACTCATTTCCAACAATTACATTGAGATGAATCACATGTCATATGTGTCAAGTCAATTCCAAATGAATGTGAAAATATAATTGCTCAAAACTATCTGCAGCATTTATCTTAAAAGGGTAGTTCACCCAAAAATAAAAAACTGTCATCATTTACTCACCCTCAAGTTGTTACAAATCTGTATGAATTTCTGGTAACACTTTACAATAAGGTTCATTAGTTAACATTAGTAAACTACATTAGTTAACATGTACAATATGTGAACAATACTTCTTCAGCATTTATTAATCTTAGTTAATATTAATTCCAACATTTACTAATACGTTATTAAAATCAAAGGTTGTATTAGTTAACATTAGTTAATGGACTGTGAACTAACATGAACGCACAATGAACAGCTGTATTTGTGTTAACTAACATTAACAAAGATTAATAAACACTGTAACTAATGCATTGCTCATCGTTAGTTCATGTTAGTTAATGCATTTACTAATGATAACTAATGAACCTTATTGTAAAGTGTTACCGAATTTCTTTCTTCTTCTGAACATAAAATATATTTTAAAGAATATGTGTAATCAAATATTCGATGGACCCCACTGACTATACCATGGAAGTTAATGGGGTCCATCAACTGTTCGATTACAGACATTCTTTTGTGTTTTTTCATTATTGCCCTGTTATCACTATGCGGGTGCTTTGAAACAATCTGTTGTTAAAAGCGCTAAAGGTGACTTTACTTGATGGCCCAGAATCAGGGTAGTCAGACTTGTGTGCGGTGAACCAGTGTAGGCTACCCTGACATCAGTGCAGGCCGGAGTGACTGTGTCCCTGAAAGGTTCTGACACAGAGCATTCTTCTTGCAGCAACTGCCAGCACGCTTCATCGACGGCAGGAAATCACATTTACTACACACTCCAACTTCAGCGTTACCTCCTGTGATAAGTGCATGAAAACTGGACATTATCTTCTTCTGAAATAAATTTATCTCAGTCCTTGTGAGTGGATTGAGGTTTTTCTCAACATCTGTCTCTCATGCACACTCACCAGATTACAGGATATTTTAACTAATTTGCGGTAAAACTAGTCGATCACAAGTGGCTCAACTGGTAGATCTATAGATAAGCCATTCGACTCACTTCAGCATGAGAAATCCGGGGTGAGTTTGAGAATTGGCTCAATTGCGTGAGTCTCGCGCTGAATGCATGAGAGTCGGCAGCCCTGAACCTATATTTGTAGGCCCAGGCTTTGGCGGAGGTGACGTAGTGGGCTCGAAGCGTCCCATTGGATCTGACGTCACCAAGGGCCTCTCTTGATAGGCTGCTACAGTTGCCGCAGGACAGCCAATAGGCATGCAAGCTGCCTTGCTTATCTCTGCATGTTGCCGCTAAGCGTTTTACATTAATTCAAAATGGATATTTTGTGGCTTTCCTCTCTATATCTTAAGATATTATGCAGTACTTGTTCCCTCTTCTAGAGAGAACCAAGGTTAGGTTAGTAAACAAGTATGTTTCCATCTCTTCCAAATTACAGTAGTTACTGTACGTTCACACCACCGCCGACTTGAGCGTCAAAGAAGCTCTGGCCGCACTGTCAAGGACGCTTGTCAAAAAGCACGGGGAAGCTTGTTGACGCTTTGAACGCTCTGACATTGTAGGGAGAATAGAAGTGTCACAACATGAAATGTAATAAACAGAAAAAAACAAGCAATGTGTTGAAGAAACCTTTTTTAATGACAGCATTTTTATAACCGTTTTGGTCACATTTGGTCGGGAAGAAATAGTTAGCTATTGTTATTATTATTTGCAGTCAAATCGGAGTCACCTGAGCAAATTAACTGCATTCCCGCTTTAAAACGAGCGTTCGTAAATATTTCAAAGAACAGTTGCGCTTATGCGGTCCCTATAATCAAACAACGTCATGTCATAAATGATACCAAACCAGCAGGAATCACAGCAACAGCGATGATCAGCATCTCTTCCATTTTCTCGGAACTAATGTGTTGGTAGGAACGAAAGTTTACATTGTGTGTTTCTCCGGAATCAGCCAGCGGGAAGGACGTCTATATTCCCATCGGTTGCTGGCGTTTGCCGCTGCTTGCCGTTTAACCGCGTCACAGCTCACAAGTTGAGCTTCTTTCAACTTTCTGATTGACGCTCAAAATGCTCAAAACGCCCAAAAACGCAACGCCGAGTAATTTGACGCTCCTTGCAGCTGAGAGAAGCCAGCTTCCATTGAAAATGAATGACTTCCGGCCACTTTGGAAGCTCAAGTCGGCGGCGGTGTGAACGTACGGTTATGGCGAGAATGGTTCAGGAGGAACTGTAAAAGGTGCTGCTGTCACTTTTATTCATTTCATCCTTTCATTTCTTTCATTTTATTTTTAGTTGTCAGTCTGACGAGAAGCTAGCGCATGAAATGACGTAACACACATGTTTAGAGGTAATGGCCTTTGAAAACACATTGAACCTGTGGACATTTAAATGTTCTGCTGTGCAGCGCTTTGTAGTTGTTGTTGTTTTTTTCCCCCACTGTATGAGCTGTTAAGTATTTATCACACTTTTAGGCCTATCTTAATGTCACAGGCTGCTGATGTCATTATGCCTGTAGGTGCATTTATGCCTCTAAGTCTCATGATGGATGTGTTTCCTGTTCCAGTAAAAGAACTCACCATCTGAAATAATTCTCACAGAGAGCAATGAGAGGAGGTGGATCCATCCTGCTCATAAAACGGATGCAAGAAAATAAAGTGAGAAAAGATAGAGCAAAAATATCCTGCTGCTGGTTTGGTCAAAGTGCTATTGTGGGGACTTTCCCTGCCACGTTTGCCATCAACGATGCTACCGCTTGAAACGGCTTAGCCTGCTTGTGATGTAAATATTACAAAGGAAGCATCTCCAATTCTTGAGCTTCAGTTTTCATTGTGTGTGTGTGTAATGAGAGGCTGGTGTTGGAATGTGTAATTTTGTATTGTTTTGCTGAATAGTCGTTGCGGTTGTCATCGGTGACGGAGAACAGCAGCAGTGTTCTCTCATGCAGACAGCTCTGCCAGACGCGCTTCACTTCTAATGCTTTTCTTCGAACTCGCTTTCTTTTTCAGGGAAATTATTGGACAAAGCACGAACAAATGTGTTCCTGTTACTGATATACATCCGCATGCAGATGCAATTTTTGGTTCATTAAAATAAAAACGTGGGGGGTGTATTTCAAACCACTCGTGTTTAAAGTGAAAATGGTCGGTGGCAATGATTGCTCCCTCAAATCACTGTGTGAGACCATTTATGTCAAAAAATAGATTTTGTGTGCTTTTGAAATTGAATAACTCATGAAGACCTAGACCATTTTTGAAGCACCTGCACTGCTTTCTTTGTTTTGCCCATTATAGCAGTCTGCATCATGTTCCGTATCATTTTAAACAGGAGAACTTGAAGTTTCAATCTCATTTAAATAATCCAATTTTACATTTATTTATCTTAGAATGTATGAATTTACCAGATTTAAGAAAAACGGCAGCTTTATTTATTATTATTTTTTTTTTAAGTTTGGATTTTTTTTCCTTTAGAAAGCTGTACTTGGATATTCTAGATTTACTATTTACTATGAAATAAACTATGCACATTACAAGCATAGACTATTTCTTATTTGTATAGAACAAAACAGTAAAATATCAATATTTGAGCATGACCTAATTAATATGCATGAGCTGAGCCATGATATAAACAGCAGGTTTGACTCTCCCATGTTTAGGCCAAGCTTTGTTTGGGAAAGCTAAGAATTTATTTATTATTTTTGTTTAAAGAAAAAGTCTCCTATTTGGTACAGACCAATGGCAAAAAAATATTGTAGGATTTATCAGCCGTTTTGGTTCCTTTTCACACCTCACTGATTACTCTGCTTGGAATTAGACTAGCTGGTGAAACAAACCAAAATGCAGTCACATGATAACATCCATGTTAGTCGTTGGCCAGATGTTTCTTTGAAAGTATTTCCTAACCTGCTCTTTGATTGGTCAGAATTAACGTGCAGGATAATTCCAATGGAACTCCCGGAAGTAAACAAAGAGAAGTAAAGCCACTATACAACACATAGCTTTTTTTTAAATCGAATTATAAAGGGACGACTACGTGGGCTAAATACAGTATATCCTGACCCTGGTCGTCATATACATAGTCAACCCGGACTCATCCCAAGACGTCATATAACTGACGTTTTGGGACGTCTTTTGACCATACGTCAATATTCGCCTTTTTAGGGCCCCCTTAAACGTCGGTAGATGAGGTTATGGGATCCTAACTCTACCCCATACCTAAACCTAACCCTAAACCTAACCCGTCACCTAACTGACGTTAAAGGTAAAGCGTCAGTTGTATGACGGCCCGGGATCGTCATCTACCGACGTTTAAGGGGGCTCTAAAAAGGCGGATATTGACGTATGGTCAAAATACGTCCCAAAACGTCAGTTATATGACTTTTTGGGATGAGACTGTGTTAACATAGTTTGTATACACGACTTTAGGCAAACTATAAAATAACCAAATACATGACAAAGAAGTACTGTGGTATCAAAATGACAATATTCTGATACACTATATGGTACTGAATGATTCACATATTAATTTATTGGTATTCAGCGAGGGTGCATTAAATATATCAAATGTCTGTTCATAAAAGAATCCTGAAAAAAGAAACCAAGGTTTTCACAACTGTTTTTAACATTGACAATAATACATGTTTCTTGAGCCCCATCAGCGTATTAGAATGATTTCTGAAAGATCATGTAACACTGAAGACTGGAGTAATGATGCTAAAAATAAATAACATTTGAAATTATATTCAAGTAGAAAAAAATAAATCAGTTGGTAATATTTCCGGAAGATGAGCATTTCCAACGCATTCTCACCCCAAGGCGTCACCTTTGACCATGCTTCAATATTTGACGTTTTAGGCGCCCTTTAGCGTCACTTACATGACGCGATCCTACGGCGTCATCTAACTGACGCTAAAGGAAAGCGTCAGTTAGAGGACGCGGTTAGGTTTAGGTGTGGGGTGGGGGTAGGGTACACGCGATCCTAGGGCGTCATCTAACTGACGCTAAAGGGCGCCTAAAGGCTCAGATATTGAAGCATGTCCAAATGCTTCCCAAGGCGTCAGTTAAGTGACGCCTTGGGGGTGAGAATGGGCTGGCATTTCACAGTTTAGCAAAATTAATGTACGCCTCTTTCTAAAATGGCTTGCCTTTGCCGTTTGCAGTGCATTTTCCAGCTGCATCCGCGCTTCTTCTTTGGTATCCATACTACTGAACTCAAGGAATTCCACATTCCAAAGTCCAGCTCCTATAAATATCAAATGCATATAAATGTATCCTCTACACGCATGATCTGAGTCCCGTCAATGATGAACGACTCCAAATTACTTGAATTTAGTAATATTTAGCTTGTGGCTCACCAGCGGGCGTCAATATCAGTCTCCAGTGTTTTTATGCCAAAACAAGTGCTGGTGGGAGGACCTTGACATTTTAGGTTGCAGTGAGAAAATGGGATTATTCCATACTAATCAACAGTTATATTTATAGAAATTATCCTAAGTCTGAGTACGATGGTTGCATTTCGAAAATGGCGGGGAGATTTATTTATGTTTATTGACTGCAGTCAACACTTTTAAGCATGTTGATACAGACAAGACAAGATGATAAATATTTTGGGCATGAATATTTATATGGACAATTACATTAAATATTCATGTTATACATTAGGATCATGACACTGTCATCAAATTGTACATAGATAGAGATATTAGAAACGCTATGTAGGTCATGTGGCTCATACATTTATCAATTTTGTGTTTACTTGACGAGATTGAATAGGAAGCTAGATGCTTCAATGTGTCATAATAATATGGAGTAGCTGAGAAGAATATTCCAGGGTCAATACAAGTTAAGCTCTACTGACAATGTGCCATGTTGTTGATTACCCGTGACTAATTGCTTAGTTTGTAAAAAAGTTAAACAAATTAATTGATAATAATATTAATAGGCTACTGCACTGAAAATGAAAGTCTATGGGGCAAGTAGTAATAGCAGACATGGCATGTTTTTTTATTAAAACATTTGAATTGTTCTGTAAAAGTTGTTATTATTGTTATTTACACAATTGGAAAGTGTAAATCTTGCAAATCGCCCTTTGAAAAAAAAAAAGCCAAGTGCATTACTGCTCTTTTGTTCAAACTAAGGGTGTAGTTGAAAATATTCAACCCGATCTCACGAGAATTCGGATATTCGTAACAATTCGTACGACCTCACTCGTACGAAATATTAAGATTTTTGCTAAATCGTACATATTTTACGAATCGGCCAATTCGTATGAATTCGTACAAATGACCTACCCATGACCCCGCCCCTAAACCTACCCATCACGTGGGTTTGGACAAATCGCACGAATTCGTACGAGTGAGGTCATATGAATTAGTACGAATCAGCCACTTACGAATGTGTACAAATTGGTCGTGACATAGCGTAGCGTTCTCTATGGTAATTGACAGGCACTTAATTGATCACAAGTTGTATTGAATCCAGAACATTCTTTTAATACTGATTGGCATCCACAAGAAAATTTACCAGATTCAACTTAACTTTATTTATGTGGTTATCTGTTTTATAACTGCACTGTAAGTGACCCTAGTCTTAAATGACAGCGTCCTCGACCCAGATTTGAAAGTGTGATGTGTAGTGTTCAGTAAACAAATGTGTGGATCTTTCTATGCTTCAGCACACATACATGTACCACAAGGACCCGTGGGCAGACACAACACACAGGTCACATGGACGATCAATAGGCCACAAGAGATCGCTTACTGTGAGTAGTTAGTGCTGGATGCATCCTCTTGTTTAGTAGTAGTACATTTATTTGTCTCGATGAAAAGGAATCTGTTTAGATCCCAAATGACCTGTTCTTGACCCAAGGTCTATTACATGATTTAAATGTAAAGCTTTAATTATTAAACTTAACTGGCAAATTATTCTTATGTAGGTTGTTTTTAACATCGCAAAATAAAGATATAAAAATATATATATATATTTTTGTCTGTACCTTTATTTTGTTTTTGAACATGTTGATTAGAAATTCACCGTAAGAACAGAGGCTAATTCCCTGATGTGTGATCACTCACTTGTTATGTGATTGATGGATGCCATACCATTTGACTCTTTCATTGGTTACCCGTAAGATTGAATTTTGTCCTTTTAGCCCATGTGCGCCGAAACGCATTTTTGAACATTTTGATCTCTCCGCTTTGTAAGTGATTGCTGGTAACTGTTCCAATAACATTGCAAATGCGAAATAATTTGTATATTGCGTAAACATGCTTTTAATGTCGTGTGTGTGGAACTGCATGCTGACTCTGAGACTAATTGAGAGTCTCAGTTCCAGTTTAGATATGTTGAAAATAGAATTAACCCTCTTCTGTGCTCTTCCCCTTTCATCTCTAAACACTAGTATATACACTGGATTCCTGTCCTGCTGTGACCTTCTCGGTGCTTTAGCTTCTCACTCTCTCCTCAGGGCAGTATGAGTGTCCTCTGCTTTTCTCCCATTTCTTTTTATAAGCACCCATCACACACTCAAGTCTGCACTGTCATTTAAAGGTGACACTACTTAAGTGGGTCACAGAAAACTGCTTTTAAACATTTTATCATTTGCCCGCGTTGACATATATTTTTTAGTGCATTCATTAAAGACTGGAATACTCAGACCTAAATCTCTGCATCATGCAAAAATATGGTTTAGTAGTTCAATGGTTTCACTGACAACAGCTCTTTAAGCTTTTTTTTGTTTCAGTAATACCACATGCAGCACTCCCTGTGTTTGTGTAATTGCTATCCAATTTTCAGTTGGTAAATATGTTGACGTTTTTTTTTTTTTTTTTTTTTTTTTTTTTTTTTTTTTTTTGGCGGAGCTTAGGTGGAGGTAGAACGATCCGTCTAGCCACTTCCCTAACGTTAGTTTGCAAGTTTTGTTAGATGGTTTTTTAACATTGACTGGAGAAAATCCGATTTTATCTTAATGTATAAGGTCACTCACTGTCCAGGACCACGATTTTTATTTTCAAAAGTTAATTTTAACAGACGGAACCAGATTAGATGACGTAGCTGTGATGTTGGCTCTAAATTGGCCTGTTATGTAGGTTGTTTCAACAATAGAGTGCCGAAGTTACGACGTCACTCTGTAAGCCAAAATGTGGAAGTGAGTTAGCATTGTAGTACTCCCGGTTCCCTCACTCAAAAGTCTATGGGATTTTTGAATGGGTTTTTGCTAAATCGCCTGAAATAAGGTCTGTGGTGAACAAAGCCTCTAAATATTTTCACGTTTTGATCTATGACATCTAACACACAGTTATAACCAGCTTGTGGCTTTTAAACTTTATTGTGTCTTCTTGTGTTTTTTAAAAACTTTATATAGGCTTCAAAATGTATACATTTTGGATTAACATGTAAAGGTTATCTTGATAGACAAAACGTGTAAGGGTCACAACTCTTTGTTAAACACAGATCTTGTTTTTCGCGAAGTCTATGGGGAAAATGCATAGCGTTTTGATCGAGGGAACCCATGCGCCGCTAGCTTCCGAGTTGTCCTGCAAAGTGACATCATCACTTCGGCACTCTATACGAATGAGGAATAATTTTGTTTTTCCCAACCCTTTTTTTATTATTTGATCTTGATAACCATAAGGCTCCCTTTATTATACTGAATATCATTTACCATTGTTATTAAGTTCAAGTAGCTTCATTTTTACACTTTTTATTTTTACAAAAAACAAAAATCAATACCAAGCCGTTTCTCCATTAATGTTTTAACATTTACAGTATATGGGGCAATTAGAGAAATCTTCTCATGAAAGTCTCACCAGGAAATGTATTGATGAATAAAATCCAACGTATTGTTGTTTTTATACTCTAGCTTTACCAAAGTAAAATCGAACTATTTCCAAGTACCCCCTGGAACCTGCTGGATAGAAATCAATAAGTACGTTTATACATGCACTGCAGCCTTCATCTGTTTCACCAAGTATACATGATACAAAGCGTATTCAATTCATGTTGTGCTTCACTTCTGTCTTTTGGAGCAAAAATTAAAACATTGGAGCTGGTGTGAAAAAATTTGACTGGCATGATAGTCTGATTTTAATTTATTCAAAATGCATGAAAACGTATTTACTCATGTATATAGAATCTAATATGACATTGTTTCATTGTGTTTATCCCTACTTGCCTGTGTGGCCTAGTTTCTACTAGCTAGTCTGTGTCAGTTTCATTCAGTTCACCTGTTGTTCGTTAGTTAGCTCATTATTTCCTTGTTTGGTCTTATATATATACTCCCTGTTTGGTTCAGTTTGCTGTCCTGTCTCATCAATGTTAGTGGATGTGTTTTCCGTTTCTCCTGTGTGGATTTATTAAAGGGATACTCCACTTTTTTTTTTGGAAATAGGCTCATTTTACAACTCCCTCAGAGTTAAACAGTTGAGTTTTGAATCCATTCAGCCGATTTTCTGATATTTAGAAGATTATCAGTAACCAGACAGTTTCTGGTCTCATTGAATTCCATAGGAAAAAATATATACTATGGAAGTCAATGGAACCAGAAACTGTCTGGTTACTGATATTCTTCTAAATATCAGAAAATCGGCTGAATGGATTCAAAAACGGTAAAACTCAATTGTTTGACTCTGAGGGAGTTGTAAAATGAGCCTATTTCCAAAAAAGTGGAGTATCCCTTTAAAGACTGTGATTCTGAATTCTCCTTTGTCATGAGCTGATTTATAGCACCCAGAGACAGATGAACAGAACTAGAATTTTTTGTAGGCTACATTTTCTAAAGAATTGTGAGTAGTGTTTGCAAAAAACATATTCTATAATTAACCAATGAAGACACATAAAGGACTCTACAACAATGAGAACACACAGTATAACACTATAAAAATAAAAAAGGACGAAACACATACAACACAATGTATACAATTGCTGCTTGTTTGTTGTCCACACCTGCTCAGGTGTGTAATCCTTCTGGTTCTACTCAACCTGCTCCGAGTGGATTTCTAACCACCACGGGAGGTGGGTGCGCTAATAAAGACCACCGCCTCTAGTGTCAGTTGCTAGTGCACTTCTTGAAACCAGAGTAGGTTTACACTCACAGGTCCTACTAGCTGGCCTCCGTTATATTCACCCCCCAAAACCTCTCTCTCATCTGGGTCAAAACACCAATCTAACCCCTCTGGTTCAACTCGTGCTAAAAAATAGAGCCTCAGCTAGCTTCAGTCGCTAGTGTGTCTCTTGAGGCCAGGGGAGTGAGGTTTTACTCACACAGCTCTTACTAGCTGGTCTCCATTACACTCTTGTTGTCAAAAGTACAACTTCAGTACCAAGTCGATACTGAAATTTAAAAAATGTGACGTTTTGAGCGCTGTTAACTGGAATCGTAAACACCTCTGAATGGCCATTGTACTCACATGGGCCCTGTCCCAATACTCACTTGAGCCCTAAGGCCTTCCTCGAAGTGGACACTTGTTGAAAGTGCACTTAGCGAAGAAAGTGCGCAAGGGCCCGAAGCTGTGTAGATCAGATTTGGGACAGTTTTGCACACGTCAAAAAGCTACATCAATTCTGTTGTGTCAGCAAACACTTTTCATTTGGCTAATGTGTGTTATGCTTATAATAGCTGTAACATGACACAATCCTTTGAATGAAAAATTGATATCTTTTTTTTTTAATCAGCAACCTTTCTGTTAATGTTATTAATATTAAAACATTTTTTTGCTAAGATAAAATGTGATTGAGGTTTAAGTTTATACTGCCTTACCATATTCACAGAGATTCAAAATGCAATGTTAATTATGGAAATTGATTAAATTCCCATACATGAAAAAAAACATGACGTTTTGGTGATATATTTTGTATAGGCTATTAAAATAGTCCAACATAGGCTGTATAAAATAAAATGACACAACCCTGTCTCTTTTTATTTTATTGACCAAGAATAGCCATTAATATAGTAGGCTATAAGTAGCTTAAAAAGTATAAGAATCTATATAAGTCAAGAAATAAGTCAAGTTAAAAGATTCAGTCAAACATAGCCTACGTTTCAACGTTACAGTTAAATAGCCTAAATAGTTATGAAACTTCACTTTTCCCCTCAGCCAAAACGATTTGCCAGGGAACAAATCATAGATTAATGAGACCAAAGATCGCCCGTCTGATATACACAAGCCGATTAATAGCTCACGTTTAACCACTAGACACAGAGCCCGCAGGAAACGCGAATGACTAGCCGGGGCAAGGCTGTTGCAGGCGGGGAACATGAGCGCTGAGCACCCGCCGCCCGGTGATCACCTGGAACTCCGAAAACATCAGATCAATTTTTTTTAAAATAGGCGCTATTTTTATAAATAAACCACAGATTTGAGCTTTAAACAACTATATTCTCGACTGAAAAACTCTTAAAACTACATTTCGTGACCCAATAACACAAATATTTTTGAAAAACTCTTCACCACAACCCGCTTCATTTATCTTAGCAGTTTCCGCTCCCGAACAGCACCATAGCAACCGTTCTCCCCTACAAGGATTCTGGGTAATATCCCACAGCAAAGTGAGGTCTGATGCGCACTTACGAAAAGGGTGCATTAAGTGCCCTTTTGATCACCCCTGGAGAACACTATTAGAGGATTGGGACACTCTACGGTCTTGCACCCCTTAGCGAGAACGCGCATTGAGGGGCACAAGGGCGCAAGTGCGGATATTGGGACAGGGCCATGCTCATCAAATATGTCTGTGATTGGCTACAATGATCAGCCCTTCAAAAACAAGTTGTAAACAAACATCAATGACGCTCTTCAGCGGTAGTGTTTGAAAGCAGCCATCTATCAGCAGATTGGTTCACTGAGAGATGCCTGCTTGTGCTTTAAAAGGCTCCCGCTTTGCTTTTTAAAACACTTTCAAGCACTTTTGGGGGGATGTGCACATATAGCATTTCGTTTTGTTTGTGACAAACGTATTATATTATATGCTCACCCTGTGGTCTGTGTGGGTCCTAATGCCTTAGTATTGTGATGGGGACACTATACTGTCAAACAGCACCGTCTTTTGGATGAGATGTTAAACCGAGGCCTTGACTCTCTGTGGTCACAAAAAAATCCCAGGATGTCTTTCGGAAAAAAGAGTAGGCGTTTAACCTAGCCTGGTTTTAACCAGACCATTCTCAGTTGTAACTGAGTTATGGACTGGCAAAGCGTCACAGACAAATCATTTCCAGAGGGGCGTCACCAACGGACGTCGCAGGTAGACCTAAAATCAATCAGAGCGATACAGGACATGACGTATGCAGTGCGGCGAAGAAACATCTCTTTGTTTTGCTTTGTTTTTAACAAAAAGGATACGTTAAAATCGCTTAAAACAGACGCGATAGCTGATTTGATCGAGTGATGTTGGACAGCGGCATCCATCTTTGTAATGTAGGCTACAAAATCTGCTTCAAAATCCAGCACTGTCGTCATCGTGTAAAGCCCGCCCCAACGTTTCTGATTGGTGCGAAGATTTCGACGGGTTGGAAATGGGCTTTTTGCCAGACTACTGTAACTTTCAGAGCAAATCTAAAATTGTCGGAAGTTGTCTAGGTTTTCCCAGGCTAGGTTTAACCCAGCATCCTGGCAAAATTTGCCCATTACCCTTTGTCCACCATGGCCTCCTAAAAATCCCCATATGTACTGATTGGCTTCATCATTCTGTCTCCTCTCCACCAATAAGCTGGTGTGTGGTAGGTGTTCTGGTGCAATATGGCTGCCATAACATCATCCAGGTCAATGCTGCACATTGATGGTGGTTGAGGAGATTCCCCTCTTCCATATGTGAAGCACTTTGAGGAGCATTATATAAATAACAAATTATTATAATTATATTCCTATCCCTGATGTAGCTATAGCTTGGGTCCTTTTTCAGAGGGAGTTTTTTTTTTTCTTCCATTATTACCATCTCCTATAGCCGAATCACTTATAAAAGTAATAGCAGGCCTAATCACAACCCACGTGATTTGTGATATCATTCATGTCTGCACCGCAATACAAAAGTTTAATACTTGGGGTTAGAAGTTTTTTCAAATCCATTATCCTTATAAGTATGAGGTTTAACGGTAGTGATGCTTGCCTTGGTAAGCCCTTTAATAACACCTAATCTCTAATAATAGAGCAGCTGGAGTTTACTGAGGTTTGCCCTTTGGATTTATAGAACGTGTGATTCAACTCCTGCATTGTCTTTCTGATTGCTTTGCTCCCTGTATACATCATCCACTCCTGCCTATAGTGCCCATCAGAACAGCAGAATGGGACGCACATCTGCCACACAACCTCTGAATAAAATATTTCCCTGCAAGCTGAGAGAAGAATAAAATGCCTTTTTGGGTCACAGTCTTTCTAAGAGGCTGAGTTTTCTTTTCCAGGCTCGCACAATCTCTCTGTTCCTCCCAGCTTTGTTATTAGACTTAAAACCTCTCAACTCATGAATTAATAACCAAATGGGATGTTTCTTTTGGGATCTATTCCAGGAGGTCATTCAGCCGCAGCGGAATCCACCGAGAGAGCAAGCGTCTCACTTCTCCAAGAGTTAATGCTGTCAGAAACAATTGAGATGTTTGTTTCTGGCCGGTTTTACGCTGGCAATCTAGTTCACAGCAAAGACACCTCAGACCCAAGGGTGTGTGTGAATGAGTGTGTACACAGTGTGTTATGACAGTTCACCATAAATGCAATAAAAAACATGCTGTCATGTTTACCAAGACAGTGACACGCAGACATAACAGAAAAAAAAAAATACTCACGGCTCATAAACTTTTTATAATTTTATAATTCCATATATAAATATACCGAGGTAGAAAGCACTTTTTCATGCAATCAGATGTGATATATACAACATGACTACAAAAAATCCTTCTTAACTTTGCCCACATCCTGTTCACATAAAAGTTTGCAGGAAGTACTTCATGCAAGTGTGTATTCCCCTGCCCTGTAACTTTAATAACAAGCAATCGGTCTATTGGGTTATGATCGGCTTTGTTTGACCAAACACTCGTTACAGGCGAGATATTATGAGAATTACAAGCAGTCATGTACTGTAGATATAACAGATGTAAAACTGCACTGCAGTTATGTGTAACAAAGTTCTCAGCTAACAAGGAACATTTATGCAGTATCTTTCTGAAAACGTGGCATAGTTCACATCATGCACTGATGATGGCAAACGCGTGCACAAAAGCTGACACCTGTTTTCACAGATGTTGCCTCATCCTATCAAATCAGTTTGAAAAAAAAAAAAAAGTTCAACGTTCCCTAAACACATTCTGCTTTCAGATCTGACAGCATCTGGCTGGCTTTTCACATTGTGTTTGAGCACAAAGATATCTTGAAACACAGCTTTTCCTTCCAAACAGGTCTTAAAACAGTTCAGATCTGAACACAATTACCAGACAGCCAGGATTATGTGCCATGTCAAACAAAGGAAAGTGAATAAGAGAACATATTCTTTTATTCATTTTAGGCTGAGACAACATTTTTCATGTGAAGGTTTCTTTTAATTTGAATTAATTTAGATTCCTGAATCCTTATGGGTTCTGAAAGGACAAAGACCTTTTCTGAACACCTTTGTGTCACTATGTACTATCAGAAAAAAAGGTACAAAAGGCTGTACCTTTTCAAAAGGTACACATTTGTACCTTATTAGTTCCACACTTATTAGTGTGCAAAATTTTCCTGTTCTGTTAGGTTTGTACATGTAATACACTCTAATTATAATCATAACTTATTGAAGATGACATTGCAGCTCCGAGATGTGATTAATTATAGTATATAAAATAAAGGTTCTTTATTGCCATTGATAGTTCCGTGAAAATCCTTTAACATCCATGGAAACTTTTCATTCGCTGTACGGAAAAATAAATAAATAAATATGTATTCTTGTAATAATGTATTCTTCTTGATAAGAAATAAAGTAGAAGTAGTAATATTGTGAAATATCCTTATAATTTAAAATAAGTTTTTAAATTCTAATATGTTAAAATGAAATGTATTCTTGTGATGACAAAGCTGAATTTTCAGCATCATTACTCCAGTCTTTAGTGTCACAGTAAACATTTCATATTATTACCTGTTTAAAAAGCAGTTGTGCTGCTTAATATTTTGTAGAAACCATGTTAAAAAAAAACAGGATTCTTTGATTAATAGAAACTTCAAAGGAACGTCATTTATTTTAAATCGATTTTTTCTGTAACATTGTACAAGTCTTTGCTGTCCCTATTGATACATTTAATGTATTTTATTTAAAAAACTTCTGAACAATAGTGTAAATGTATATATACATCTCAAATTGGTTGTTTAGGACCCAAGACATATTATTAAATCCATATTACTGTTACTGTTTTCTAAATCACAGACTGATCAATATCAATGAGGCAACAGTACAAACTAATACATACGTAGTTAGTACATGTATGAAACTCTGACAAATGCTGATTGGTTCTTTCAATGCAGCTGCACCAGCCAATCAGAAGTACTTCCAAATCCACGTAGCCTTATACTGTACCCTAACCTGCGATCGGCATGCTGCACAATATAAAAGCTTCTGCAACACCACCAACACTAACCTTCTGCTACTTTCCGATTTATTCATTGATCCAAAGCATGTTACAATTGCTATATATGGAGCAACTAGGGGTTAAGTGTCTTGCTCAGGGACACATTGGTGTCTCACAGTGGATTCGAAACCAGGTCTCTCACACCAAAGGCATGTGTCTTATCCACTGAGCCATCACCACCCCATTTGCTCAGCAGCAGCAGATCTCGTTCGCAAAATCAAGCCTATGTTTATTTCATGCCCTATGCAAATGCTGGTTGAAATTCATTCACTCTGAGAATTGTCATGACTGAACTGCATTTCACAGATTTCTTGTTATAAGCGGAAGCTACAACTTTTGGCAGGCACAAATAGACTAGCATCAACGCTATGGCACACTGGCACGCTCAATGAACAGCTTCACAGACGACAGTATCTTTGCTGTCTGGATTTTGACCACAATCACTTTTTCATCCCCACAAACTACTCCCTTGAGCCATTTTGTGGCTCTACCGCAGCAAACAAAATACTTGTCAGCAGGTTCAAAACCATTTATTTCCAAGCAATGTAATTATAAGTATGGGCACTTTACCTGATAATGACATGTCTTAGGCTGAAGTCATATTTCATTCTTCTCTGCTCCCGCTTTACTGTATGTTGTTCTATTCATAGCTATTAAATTGTATGGCCTTGGATACCTCAATGCTGTATATAATGCAGCATTGCTTTATCTGCGGCATGAACAGTATGATTCCCTATCATTTGATTTGAAAGGCTGTTTTCACAGTTTTTTCTTTTATTTGCTCAGAATTAAAAAAAATGAAAATGTTAGTGTAAAATGTACTTCACACTAAGAAAAAAAAAAAGGTTATTTTAAGGACTGTTCACCGGTTCTTTGGGAAACTAAAACTGGTTCTTCTATGCTATGTCGTCACTACCAAAACGCCATTTTGGAACTAACAGCCACTGTATATAACAACTCAGAAGATGCCAGTTTTTGTCCCTTTAGATTTACCACTAAAACGGCACTCAAGTCTGTCTGCAATGAATGTTTAGCAAAAGAGAATCACCAAATGGGCCCTGCTTTCCAAAAATAATTCTCTAACACGCGTATACGTGTGACTAAACAACACTTCATTTCCTGGAATGCGTTTCATTGAATTTCAACGCTTCTTGCCATTTAACTTCCTGCGTGTTTTGGCCAATTCAGTTCAAATTCCAACTAATGAACTAAAAGGAAGGCCAATTATTAGTTTTTGCATTTTTCAATCCAACCAAACAAACCGAATTTGGTTCTGCATCAAAAGAATGAAAGCACCCTTAAGGGTTTTCCAATATATAATCAATTTATGTAGATTATATATTAAAATTGCATCAGTAACTGGCAGCCTTCGGTTTAAGGCAAACATGCACAAATGCATCTATAAATGAATGTTTACAAAGGTTCTTAGATGCCCATTTCAACGAATCATTGCAAGAAATCATGTGCAACCCACAGGTACAGTAAGTTAATTCTGTGGAATGAAGCAAAGACACATTTCCCTCATAGAAATACCCTAAAGAAGTCAAAACTGTCAAAATAGTACCTCGGTTTCTTTTTACTTCTAATTTATTTCATTTCTTTAACTTTCTTCATTTTCCTCTTTACTTTGTTTTACATCAACAATCTTGGCAAAACACTTAGTGTTGTCCTTGTTCGGAAAAGGTAATACACAAAAATACACAGGCGATTTCAATGTTTCTGGTGCAGGGTTCAAATCTGTGACAAGAAACACTTTTTATAAGCTTCTCACAAAGATTTGGCAACACACATATACAACTGTACATCAAAAACATTTTAACCTCTAGATCTCCGTGTGTAAACAACCACATCAAGTTCTTCAGTCAATAATAATGTGTCTGTTAAGAGTAGGCAAGACTTGAGATTTAACAGGATTCAGTCCTCAGTAAATGTTGCTTACCACAAGTTTCATCATATATGGTTGAGGAGACACTTAAAGGCATTGAACGTCTTTTCCAATTGCCACATCAGGTCAAAAAATGGGTAGAAAACGGACAATGCCAGATCACAGCATATTCACAAAGGCTCACTGAGTGAGATGTTCCATCAAAGACAGCCGTCTATTCCATGCTCTTAAAGTTCTTAAAATAGATGGACTGAATCATCGGAAAAGCAAGGTGAGTGTCCTGTCTCTTGTTTCTAGGCAGGGATTCACGCTCTCGCACACACACATTCTGATGGATTTCCAATATCAGTCAAGCCTCATAGTGACAACTGCCCACAAGCCCTTATTTTTCCTCCTCTTGAGACTTGGTCGCCTGATGTGTACAGAACATCTGCTTTAAAGTGTCTGCATACTTCTTCAGAACGCTCGCATGTGGAGGGAAATCAATATAATCACAGCTTAATGCGGACAAATGAACCAGCAAATTAACCGATGACTGGCTAAATACAAACTAAGGAAGATTTAGGAGGCTACCCTTTTGCGTCACATTGTGGAATCTATTGTGATGAGAAAATGAACAGCTTTGAGAAGATAACAGCCAGTTGCTTTATGACAGCAAAACAAAATAAAAAATACTGCGAATTTATAGACAGAAATAGCAAACGTACTGTTGCTTTAATTTTAGGATATCACTATTTTATGCAAGCTTTGGCAAATTTCAGGTAATTTTGGCCAACTTTTATCATTTAAAGTGCCAATTTACCTGAATGCAATCTAAATTTCCAAATGAACATCTGTTTCTTTCTCCCTGATTCTTGAGAGTTCAAGCCAAAACATGAATCATATATTAATTTGTTCTGAAAACAGCCAATAGCCGTTGTTCTTTATACAAAGGAACAATTTTATTTAAAGTATAATTACATTATCTCTTGCTGAATAAAAGTATTTCTTAAAAAAAAGATCTTACTGATCGTTAACATTTGAACAGCAGCATATATAAATAGAATTGAATAATGGATAGGCCTATATAAAATAAAATCTAAACATAGCCTATTTAAATAGGTTTAAATGATTTAATGAACTCAACAAAATCAAAGTGCATATTTTCTCAGTTCCGTGGCCTGTTTTGTCTGAATTCTCAGTGAAATCAGGCCTAATATGGTATACCTTGTTGTCTCCTGGGGGAATAATAAGGGGGAAAACAACTACTGACCCAAACTATGCCTTAATGGTAGAGAAATATGAGTGTTCTGAAGAAATATGAGTCTGTATGATTTTATGTTCATAAGTGGATGTAGAAATGCACATTGTTCGGCTTTGTGAAAACCAAAATTGGGCCAGACTATATCCTTCATCACTATACCTTAAACCCGCAGTGCCTCATGCACACCTACAGCTGACAGTCGCCGGTTTATGTTCCGATACCTGCAACGGAGCAAATCCCTGTAAGTGGAGCGCAGGTCCCGGTTAAAGAAAGCGTAAATAAAGGGGTTCATTAGTGAATTGGCATATCCAAACCATAGCAGCGTCCTCTCCAGCCAAATTGGTATGCAACTACACTTGACCCCACATATAAAGGGTCTCGCTGTAGATAGAATGAAAAACGGCAGCCAACAAATGCCAAAAACTCCAACTATCACGCCCAATGTCGTTGCTGCCTTTTGCTCTCGCTTAAAAATTGAGATATTCTGTCGTTCACGGCTGAGAAAACGAGAAAGAGCAGCGCACTCCTCAGCTACGCCAGGTGTGTGTTGAGGTTTTAGGCCATGCATCCTCAGGGCTTCGCTGGCAACGGTCTCCAGGCGTTCCCGACGGGGGAAGTCAGTAAAACGATGTTTGGCCCCGCTTTTTCTGGCGGCCTTGAAGATCTTGTAGTACATGAAGAGCATGACTATCATGGGGATGTAGAAGGCCACGGCGGTGGAGTAGATGGTGTAGCCGAAGTCCTGGCTGATAAGACAAACGCCGGCCGTGTTAACGTTCTTCGCCCAGCCGCAAAATGGCGGCAGTGTGATGGAGGCCGACACAAGCCACACACCAAAAATCATCTTCGCCATCAATTGGCCATTTTGACGAGCAGGGTAGGTCAAAGGGCGGGTGATTCCAAGATACCTGCAATCAAACAAACAGATGTAGAATTCAAAATTGACAATTCTTGTTTTTTTTTATATAATATTGGCAGTATTTATTATACATGATTTTTCAAAACTCTTGTGCCTTCGTAATCTAATCAAAATAACAAAATAACTCTATAAAATTCCCATTGACAAAATTAAGTCCCACCCAACTTTTTTTTTTCTTGTAGGAGAAGCCATTCACTTGGATATATGTCACAGTCACAGATCTTTACTTCCTTCCACTGTAGAAAATGAAGTCAGTATCCAATATCCAGGCCTTTTGAAGCAACAATTCCTCTTTGGAAGAAAAATATCTATATTTATAACTTTATAAACTAGAATCATTGGCTTCCGGTAAACACTGTACGCGAGTCGAGTTCCCGAGGAGTGAACTCTGAACAGACACATGACGTATTGACAAACGGGGAAGCACAGAGTAAAGAGAAAAATAAAATTAGAAGTCGCGGTCACGAATTAGAAGTCTAAAACAAGAATATTTAAAGGGATAGTTCACCCAAAAATAAAAATTCTGTCATCATTTACTCACCCTCAAGTTGTTCCAAACCTCTATGTGTTTATTTGTTCTGCTGAACACAAAGGAATATATTTGGAAGAATGTTTTAATCAAACAGATCTCATTCCCCATTGACTACCATTGTATGTATTTTTCCTACTATGGTAGTCAATGGGGAATGAGATCTGTTTGATTAAAACATTCTTCCAAATATCTTCCTTTGTGTTCAGCAGAACAAATAAACACATAGAGGTTTGGAACAACTTGAGGGTGAGTAAATACTGACAGAATTTTCATTTTTGGGTGAACTAACCCTTTTAAAGGATTGTCGGAGGAGAATAATTTTGTTGCCCAGCCCTATTTGTTTGAAACGTGAGAGGTGTCTGCTCTCATCAAACGCTGGAACTCGACTCTCTCGCGAATACACGTCCAGCCATTATCTGAAAGTTAGTGACTACAGTTTGTAAAATTATAAGTATGGATATTTTTCTTACAAAAACGCATCGCTTTGCGTCAGAATGCCTACACGCTGTATGGATTACTTTTATGATGGATGGAACTGGCTTTTTTATATGACTTTATAATATAATATTTAATATAACAATTGTGTTTGGCTGGAAACACAATTGTTATATTAAATTCTTTCTCATTCTTATGAGCTAGATTCCAATTCTTCTCAACGTTAAGCTTTTCCTTCACAACTCTTAAATTTCATTGTCGTTGTATATTCAATTTTCCTCATCCAGATGCCACACCAGGTTTGACATCAATAATGGCAAATTAAATTGATTCATCTGTGTTTTCCCAGTAATTGTGATGCACCAAATTTGAATATGTGCATATTCAGATCATACTGAGATTTGACAATCAGAGGGAAAGATTTTCTTAAATTACATATGACTGCACAAGACTTGGAATAAAGTGTGTGAGCCCTTTTGTGTTTCACAGAAGAAGGAAAATCATGCAGGTTTGGAACAACATTAGGTTGAGTAAATTACATTGAACTATAGAAGAAGTAAAATGTATAAATTACAAGTGTAACTTCTTTACCAAAATCATTGTTACCTGCAGATGTATTTACTTGCCTCAATTTTGGATTCCCAGAATTCTGCTCAATGTGTGATCGAGAGGCGAATGAGAGTGAAGTGAGACTGAATGTATTCTAAAAAAACAAAAGTTCACATCAGGAGCATACTACAGCGAGACGAGAGCATGGTGGGGCAAACTGCATTTGTCTGAGCAGTTCTTGTCTGAACCAATCAGCACCCACTCAAGTTGAATTGAGCTGAAGTGCAGAATTTGAGAAAAATGCATGAACAAAAAATAAATAAATTATATTATTGCCACTTCTGCTGCTGAAGAAATTAACCTTGATGGTGCCATTGCGTCTGTTGTGGCTAAATCGCAGCCCTTGAAGGTTTGATGAAGGATTCTCATTGCCATGACCCCTGCCTCCAGGAGACACTCATGCAAAAACGTGCTTTCCATAGAGATCTAAATTTAATCTCTTTGCAGTTTCCACTCTTGCTGGGGTCGTACTGAACTCACAAAGCCGGCTCTGCACTGTTAGTATAAGACCGGGTATAAATGATAATGAATAACTAAGGTCAAATCCAAACAGAGTTTATTGAAGTACTGACAGGGTTGCAAACAGCTGAGTACCTAGAGGGAAGATAGTTGGTGTGATACTGGCTGAGAAATGACAGTTTTTATCGGTTTCAGGTGGATCAGAGAAGTGACTGGGAGACTGGATGGTTGGCAGACGAATGATCACAGATGACAGAAGCAGACTGATGGTTGGGAAGTTCGAAAGAGGACTCCACCGGTGGAATCAGCAGGTACTGTAGGTACTTCAGGTAAGTGTTGAGGAATGAACAACAAGACCAGGTGTGTGTTTCCTATACAATGACATAACTCGCTGCTTTATTGAATCATTGAAGAAATCAACTAGCATGTCAGGACCAAAACCGCATGGTTGCAAATTTGCAGTTCAACCACATTGATTAATGGTGGAGCAATAACTACTTTTAATGAAACTGTTTGAGATCGAATTAATGCTAGATGTTTTGCGATAAATTACAGACATGGCATCTGAGGAATATTTATCATTTTTCTCATTTTTCATTTTGCTTTATTTCCAGATTCAATTATAGGATCGTTCCTACATACTGTAGTAGACCCGCTTTAAAGGGTTGAATCAATTGGGCGAATCCTTCACTGAATTAATTTACTGAATCCATTCGAGTGGTTTCTGAGTCAATATTATCACTTCCAGTGATGGAATATTTTAATTTATTACACAGCTACATGAAATACTTAATTCTTATTGGTCCTGTTATTCACCGTCGTCCTTGAGTATTTTGTATTTCTTAGAGGAAGCTTTAAGATAATAATACATACAATTCTAAGATCATTTCTCTTTTGTTTTGCGTTTTTTTTATGCAGGAAATCAGAAAAATGTAATACGTTTTAATAAAAAAAGACGGACACTTTTATCTAAAGCAACTTACAAATTAGGAATACAAGCGTTTCATCTTAAATTTTTAAGATTTTACTGTCGCCTGTGGTCTTTATCAGTAGGACCGGTTACATTTGGTGCCGTGACCCGGATTGGAGTGAGGTTTAGGTGGGTGAGTGTAATGGAGGCAAGAGTTCTCTCCGTTACACACACGAAAAGTCTTTAATGTCCTTGTTAGCATGCCAGCCCTCCTATGCCAGAAATGAAGGTTCAAATCCTGCTCGGAGTGGATCAAGTAGGACCAGTTATATAAAGAATATGTTGTTAAGTACACGTACAACACTGATTTAAAATTCCTGAAGCGCTATATCCAATATGTAGTGACAACTCAACTACACAGATCTGAATCTCCATGGCACCAGCTCTGGCAGACACCACCAGCTGCAATAAAGTAAATGATTCCAGCATCCTTTTAAGCAGCTTAGCAGTCAAACACCCATTGGTTTATGATTCCCAGGGCAACGAAGAGGTCTGCGGGTCATGTAAATAACATGACCATTATTTATGTAATGACACTGAGGGCACAGGAGTTTAGAATAGAATCATTTTAATCATAATTCTAGGTCATATGGAAAATGCAGTCTGACCTTTCCATGTAATCCTTCGAACAACATGTACAATTTTCAACTTCAAAATGAAAAAAAAAAAAAATCTTACGAGAGACCTTATAGAGTTATTTTGAGCTAGAAGGCTAGAAGAGGTTCGGGTAAACTAATCCTATACAGATCTCATGTGGCTTTATTACTGTATTTACCAGTGATTTCTTGACATGCAATTCTTTTAACGTCGTACAAATACGTTTTTGGAATGCTTTTGTTTTTCGTTATATTTGGCAAATCTCAAATCTTGGACTTCATGTTGTTATCATGCTAAATCTTGAGGGTTTATTATAGCACAACATTATTCTTCGTGAAGAGAAGGAAAGGAGAATCAGAACTCTTCCACTTAGCATCAAACCTTTTTCTGCTTTCATTGTTATAAATTGCATCCAAAAGCGTCTAAATGCCAGTTTGATATACAGTAGTAACCATGGGAGCCACGAGAGTGAAAGTACCCTAAAAATAGCTATGATTTTTTTTTTCTCACGTTGAGTCAACATTGAATATTTCAGATGTCTAGGAGTGAGGAGTGAGAGGGAACGACTCGATGAGCTTCTAGAAAATTCCTGGCTCTTCCAGGAAATGCTATTACTAAGGGCATTCTGTGGTCTTCGATGTACATTAAGGCTGGTTTGAGGATTAACCCTTCCACTATGTTGCAGAAGAGTGTTGAAGTGATCTGTTTTTGAATGTTTGCCCAATACTGCTATTGCTCATTTTTAATCTTTTTGTGTCTGGGACGAGAAACAGTGGAATATTCAAGTATTGCTTTTAGACAAACTCAAATGTAAAAAAAAAAAAAAAAATCCTTCACAAATCAGTTGTTCCGAAGTGAGTTTGTCATTAAATTATCTCTTTTGTTGGACAACAGGTTTGTAAACGCTTCTCATTACAAACTTTGGTAGTTTTTGGTGTGGTTTGCTTTTTCGAATGCACGTCGTCAAAAGATAGTTCACCCAAAAATGAAAATTCTGTCATCCTTTCACCCACGTTTTTTTTCTTTCTTTTGTTGAAAACAATATATATTTAAAAAATCTTAAAGGGATAGTTCACCCAAAAATGAAAATTCTATCAGTATTTACTCACCCTCATGTTGTTCCAACCCCGTAAGATCTTCGTTCATCTTCGGAAAACAAATTAAGATATTTTTGATGAAATCTGAGAGCTGGATCACTCCTCCATACTAGTCTATAGGATTCTTGAGGCATTGAAACTTGCCGGCCTCGAAAAGTCATTAAAGACATCGTTAAAATAGTCCAAGTGACTACAGTGGCTCAATCTTAAGTTTATCAAGTGACGAGAAAATTTTTTGTGCGCAAAAAACAACAAAAATAACGAATTTATTTCAACTATTCATTTACTTCTCTCTCTGCTTCGAGGAAGTTTACTAGTTTAATAGCGTAAGCTTCTGTTATTGTACGTCACACGCATCACACACATGACCAGCGTCGGCCAATAGTGAGCCTACGTGTGACGTAGCTCTACGCTATCACACTACGTTAACTGACTAGGCCCATAAAATAAAGTTATTTTTGTTTGTTTTTGCGCACAAAAAGTATTCTTGTCGCTTGATAAAGTTAAGATTGAGCCACTGAAGTCACTTGGACTATTTTAACAATGTCTTCAATAACTTTTCGAGGCCGGCAAGTTTCAATCCCTCAAGAAGCCTATGGACTAGTGTGCAGGAGTGATCCAGCTCTCAGATTTCGTAAAAAATATCATAATTTGTGTTTACGAAGGTCTTACGGGGTTGGAACAACATGAGGGTTAGTAAATACTGACAGAATTTTCATTTTTGGGTGAACTAACCCTTTAAACAGAAATTTGATGATATTGACTTCCATAGTGTTTTTTCCTACCATGGATGTCAATGCCGCCATCAACTGTCTGGAAACTCATACAGAAGTGGGACAACTTGCGGTTGAATAAATGATTTTCAGTTTTATCCCTTTAAGTGACTCAAACTCAAAGCTCTTGCAGAGATGGAGCAGAACTGCGAACAGATCGACCCGCTTCACCATGAAACACACTGTGCATATCCTCATGTAATCCTATCACAATCATCACAGTTACAAAAAGCCATTTTACATTTCTCTTGATTTTTTGTAATATTAGATACACATCAATTCTAGTTTATTGTAAAGTCTTCCTTGCTTGGAGATAGAAAGAGTAACGTCCAGGCTAAAGTGCTGCAGAGACCGGGTAAATGGATGATGAGACATGGCAGGGAAATGCACACAGGTCCATCTCTGAATGAACTGATGAAGAGTGACATGCAGAGGACAAAAAAAAGATTCAAGCAAAGGCATTTAGTGTGGCCAGTGCTCCTTCATCTTCCTCCTCCAGCTCAAAACACAGCTTCTTCACCATCTCTCTCTTTATCCCTCCACTCCTACCTACAACTTTAACCTCTATGTTGATTGCTTCTGACATTCTCTTTTTTCTATATATATTTATGGGGCACTTTATTTGTGAATTAATTTGTCAAATAAATGTGACATCGGTTAAGTTTGTAGTGGAGTGGGGTAACGTATAAATGTGACAAATACACGGCGATCACATTTATGTAATTCACTTAGAATGATGTCATTCATACAGTATACTGTAACTAAAAATATCTGCACAATAGATAAATGCATTCACTTCATCAGCCAAAAATATATATATATCTAAAGGGCAAAGCGCATGCTTTTGCGTACGTATCTATTCCACTACAAAAAGTGAGAATTGTCCGACTTGACAGCTCCTTTTCACTTCTCTGCCTTCAGCCGCCTACTCTCGTCTACATTCAAGATGAGTTGTTTGGCATCTCAAATGAGCCTAAAGCCAAGAATTGCAGAGGATTGATGGCAAATGGACCACAGCACCGTTTTGGTGATGCCAGATTAAAAAAAAAAAGCTACAGCGATGTTTTCCTTATTAGACTCTCTCTCTAAGTCGCTCTCTATGGATTCATCATCTCACTGTACAACATTATTAATATATTTAATGACATTTGTTTTCTTTTTGTTTATCCCAGTCTTTGTTTCTCATTCTCTTTCAGTGTATTTTTCAATAATTTATACCCAAATCCAGGGAGCTTTAGTGGTATGTTTGGTCTCTGTCCAGGCTACAGCTAGTATTTTTTTTAGGTCATGGGACAACACCGTTGGCTATTTTCAGATTATAAATAAGACGACAATATTTATCCGAATACAAGTGGATTCTTTCCATGTGAGACTAACGTCTCTCCTTTGGTTAATATTTTTGTTTCATCATGATACAAAAATACTGATCCCAAATGTTTTGTATAGGGTTAGTAAGATTTAAATGATATCAAAAGTGACAGTAAAGATATTTTATGATATATAATGAATTAAAAAAGATTTCTATATCAAATAAATGCTGTTCTTTTCACAAGAATATCTTAGAATAGAAAAGAGTTATTTTTAATTATATTTCACAATAGTTCTTAATTTTTAAAATCTCATTTCTTATTGCAGACTTTACAAATCTGAGCGCATTTGCATGTTTTAACAGGATTAAAAGAAGACTTGCTTCATTTGAATATAATTGCTGTCTAGGAGAAACAGTTGGGAAGTGATTTATGATTTGTCACAGCATTTCTAACCACATACAGTAACTTTCCATATGGGAAAGTATGGAAAGGTATATTTTTATTGCTTTTTTCCCCATAATGGACACAGTTGGCAAGCACTGCCAGATTCAATTACAAAACTACTGTACACACCTTTAACTGACTTAATATTTCTATCTCACTGCACATGTACATAACCTTGGGATTAAAAGCATTTTTTGGATGAGGCTTAAGCACTTGTATTGGACATGCCTTTGACTTTGTTTCTGACTTACAGAACATTCATTAACTGAGAAAAAAGAGATGCATTCGTATGACAACTGTAAAGTGACTTGTAAACCTTTTAGTGGCAATGACCCAGGACTGAACTCATAAACAGATTGATCCTTTTCACAAAGCTTGACATTTTAAAGAGAGTTACTGAGTGGAACGAAGCTAAATTTAACCGATAGGATATATCAGAGACTCACGTGTAAACTGATCTCAGGCGTTCATTGGATGCATATTATTTGGAGAAGAGCACCATTTCAATCTCAGCCTCTCTATAAAACAGCTCTAAGCAGAGTTGTCTAAAAAGACAATACAAGTTCAATAGTTTTAATTCGTCTCTCAATTCGTCGCTCAATTTTGTTGCTGCTGTGACAATTCTTCCATATAAAATTGTGTGATACTTGAACTTTAAAGTTGTTTAAATCTTCTTTAAAGGTTCATTACATCTAGTTTCATTACATTTTAATTTAGGCCTACATTGATGCTTTTTACCCAAATTAACTTCCATTGCTTTTGTATACATTTTATCAGTTGTGTAGATGGAATTGTGGATGTTTTTTCTTTTTTCTTTTTCTCTTTGTAAACCACCAGGGGGCCAAAGTTGTTTTTAGAAATAATAATCGAAATATTGGCAGGACAAAACAAGGATGCATACACCATTTAAATACTAAAACGTAGCTTTCAGTTTACTTTAAATATTATACTTTTACTTCATATTGATTTGTCTAATTTTTTAATGGATGGATGGATGGATGGATGGATGGATGGATGGATGGATGGATGGATGGATGGATGGATGGATGGATGGATGGATGGATGGATGGATGGATGGATGGATGGATGGATGGATGGATAGATAGATAGATAGATAGATAGATAGATAGATAGATAGATAGATAGATAGATAGATAGATAGATAGATAGATAGATAGATAGATAGATAGATAAAAGACTGCTTAATGAATGAATGTAAATGCACTGAGAGCTACATATATTGCAAAACCGCTTAAGTTGAATTGAACCTGTAATATTAAATATATGACTAAGAAGGAAGATATATAAAACCATATTAAGCAAGATGGTTCATTGCAAAATGTATTCTTCTGTGACAGTTGTGGCTAAAATGAAACACTCACATTGGCTTAGGGGAAAGTCATGAAATCCAAAAGCACAGGGAATAGATCAACAGTCCCATTTGCAGCAATATTTACACAGCTCTATTTTGATTGCCTTATAAAACCTCCCCACTTAATTGTGCAATGCAGATTCAGGAGCTAATTGCTCTCTAAATATGTTATATGACACATGTCCTACCGAGTTTATTAGCGACACACACCAATAGCTCCTCATTTATTAAGATAATTAATTGAACAAATTTCCTTAGTGCTGCTAATATGCACACAAGCAGCAGTTGTCATCCTAAATGCTTAGTGCTGTGCCAGACAGACAGGATGAATGCATAATGTATTTGTGTTAGAAAATGTCATGTTCGAATACACTAGTCTGAGCTTTAGATCACATTAAGACAGGACACATCAATTATGGATGTACTGTGACCCTCCTTAAATATTTGGACATGATTTTAAGCCATGTGTAGAATTAAATAATTTTTTTTAATAATAGTATTAAAATATACTGTATAATAAAACAAAAAAAAAATGCATTAGCAAATTATTATTTGTATTTTGTATTTTTTTTATACATTGTATTTATGAATTTTTAAGTGAGGTGTAAGTGAGGGGTTGAGAAAACATGAAGGAATAGTTCACCCAAAAATGAAACATTTCAGCGCCATAAAAGCTATATATATATATATATATATATATATATATATATATATATATAATATATATATATATATATATATCATATTTTGTTAGTGGCAAGGGTGTTTAAGTGTATTGTAATTTATTATAATATTTATAGTAATAATAATTATTGTAGACAATTATCAGAAAAGGGCACAATACATTTTGAGGCAAAATAGGCAGGGGCTTGATTTAAAAATAATAATTATTATTTACAATCAGACTCAGAGAATCTTACTGCACTGGTTTGGTTCCAAATTGGGCCAAAAACCTAGGACTAGTAGGTCAAAAAATCATTTCATTTAAATAAAACATTTTTTTTTTGTTTTTTTATTTCAAGCTTTTACTTGCTAAAAAGTATAAACTATAAATCAAATGCCTGGCTGCATGTAGTGGATTGTGTACAACAGCTTTTCAGCAAAGTTTTGATAATGTTGATAATGTTTAGGCCTAAGAAATATTCATATCAAATATGATACAGGGGGCTACATAGGGTTGAGTATAATCTTTCTTGCCTGATGAATGTTGAATGTTGATGTTTAACAATCCCATTATCTTTATCGAGATTCCTAACATACTGTTCTGACTTGCCAATGATAACATGAGTGTCCCATAGCCTGCTGAATTATCATAGATTTGGAATAGAAATTGTTGAACAAACATTTAGACAATCAGATGTCCTTGAAACATGCAGAGTATGACTAAACAAACAGTTAAACTGATAGTGAAAGATCCTAAACACTAAACGTGAAGATTTGTAGTCGCAGAAGGTAGGCTACTTCTTTCCTGAGCAACAGTGCTCCTACTAAACATAGTTTTGTCAAAGAGTTTCAGCTTATCTACAGTTTTGGAGGAACAATTCAGTTCACCAACCTTTAACCCAGCAAATACAGAACGTTCCCCCAACGTTCCCGAATTGTCCCATGAGGTTATTTTTTGGGGAACCAAACAAGAACGTTATAGGAAAGTTCCATTTGGGTTATTTTTAGGTTCCATTTTTCTAACGTAAGGAGAATGTTCCGGGAACGTTACCTTAACCTTAACATTGGGAACCAAAAACTAACGTTCCCTGAACCTAAATTTGTTGGCTGGGAAGTCTTTGATAAGGCAGCAGTGAAATTGAAGGTGTAATTGAATGTATGTCAATAAAAGATACATAAGGAAAGATGCAAAAGGACAATGCTTCATATACATGTATCAGTAACCAGACACTTGCTGGTCTCATTGACTTAAATAAATGTTTTCTATTTTAATGTATGTTAAACTACAGGCCACAAACTTTTGAAATGTAGTATTTAAATCAACAACACATAAGGGCTGTCCAGTCACAGTAACGTTATGAGGCGGAAGATATACTGTACGGGTGAGACAGTACAAACTATTTTGAAAAACTATTTTGGACCCGACAGGAAACCCGATGACTCTTTTTGAGCACATGCAAAGAGGGTGTTTACATAGATGTTGTAAAGTCACAGCATTAAAAACAGCCCATTCACTTCTAAGAGAGTGGAAAATGATCTTTAAAAAAACGAAATGGATCCTAAAATACTAGTTGAATAGTTTAAATAAACACACTGCAACTATCTAATACTGTTTTTAGCTTCACTTATGCCTTTTCCCATGGCACGACAATTCAAATCGATACACTATTAAAACTTGAATTAGTACGCTGTAATGACATCCATTAGCATTTAACAAATTATTAAATGTGGTTTAGATGACAGATTTTTGCAATTGATCATTCGTTTCCAGAGGGAGATGGTACTTCATGTTTTAGTGCTAATATCTGTGTGCATGTGCATGGCAGGATTACGACATATTGATCTGTTCTATTCTACTGAAGATTATCAATCTTTCCTATGTAAGCTTGCACTACCACAATTCTTTCTTACCTATACTAAAGTGCATGTTTGAGCTATACTAAAATGCATGTTTTACCTATAAAAGCAACTTGCACGGACATTTCATAAAACATGTCATGCCTTTGTTTTGTCTCGAGATTCACACCAGTCATGTTTTATTTTTTTATTTTATGAAGCCACAGTTTAAAAAGCTACTTAAATGGGACCTATTATGCAAAATTTACTTTTACATGGTGTTTGGACATAAATGTGTGTCGTAGTGTGTGTTTCTATGCGAGTGCTTCAGATGTGTGCGCTCAGAAAATCATATATCCGAAGTTTAGACCGAGATGTCTTTCAGATAATAAACCTTCATGACGATGAAGAACTGCAATGTCACGTGAACATGACCATGATAGAGATGATAATCATAACCAATCAGATGTATTGTTCAGTTTTGGCAGAGAATACGAGGCACAGGCTTTAGAGAATTCATCCGGTGGGGTGCAGCAGCTCATTTGCATTTAAAGAGACAGTACATGCACGAAAACAGCATGTGTTCCTTATACTCAAAATTGTCATTTACAACACAGTATAATAAATGATTTTCAGCTGAAACTTCACAGACATGTTCTGGGGACACCTGAGATTTATATAACATCTGGTAAAAGGGGGCATGATAGGTCCCCTTTAAATGTCCTAATTGAACTAAGGCCTAATCTTGGATTAATATAGATTCTGTATGTAATAGACTGTAAAGCCACAACAATGTGGTCTGGTTTCAGAAACTGGGCTTAGATTAAGCCAGGATTAGGGCTTCATTCAATTAGGACATTTATGAATGTGCATTAGGGGGAAAAAAAACATTAGGCCTAATTGGTGTGAATCCTGCAATGGCATTTATATATTTTATTATGTTTCAGTGCAAGTTGTTTTCAGATAAAACATCTTAAGTCTTGTCTGTGATACCAGGGGTGTGTGAATTACTGGACAAATAAATGTAATGGATTTTAAATCTAATTTATATATTTGCTTTTTCTTTTTACTATACATTCAGTTTATATATTATCTGGGTTTATCCATTATCTTCTCCATTTCATTTCCTGAGTGAAGCCACATTACCCGCAGGTGCATTAGTAGCATATTTTATTCATCTTGGAAGGGCAATTCAATATCTAGTTGGTTTTTCTCGTCCCACTTCACTCAACAGAAAAATAATTTTATTTGTTTTGTTTCTGTTCCTGACATAAAAAGTACTGTTGTGGTTTCTACTCAAGAATGACTAGCAAAGACCAACTAAAAGGCATTAGCTTAAAGAGAAATCAATGATAATTAAAGGCAGGTGAAACTAATGACGATAACTACTAAAATGACAACAAGCAGAGACCAAAAACCAAACAGGATGTAAACCTGGAAACAATGAGAACAGGGAATGCACTTCAAAATAAAAGTCCAACACAGACACAGAACTGGGATCGCAACTTTACTTATCCATCAAAATAAAGTAAACCTAAATACTGAATTACACTATAAAAAATAAATAAATAAATGCAACGTTGTTGAACTGAATGTGAAACTCTGGGAAACTACTTAATGTCTGACAAAACGCAGATAAATACATGCCTATTATACCAGTTATTTTTAACACGCTGACCCCGGGTATTTGTCTATCTAAGCAAGTTCAGAAACTCAGGCCGTAGTGTGTCTGTTAAAGTGTTGTTCCCCGTCGAGTTGGAAATGCAGAACAAGGATGTGTCTACCCGAGAGGACATATCCAGCAAACAAATTTAGGTTCTGGGAACGTTCTGGGAACGTTAGATTTTGGTTCCCAGAAAGTTCCTAGAACTTTCCCTTAAGGTTAAGGGAACGTTCCCGGAACATTCTCCTTACGTTAGAAAAATGGAACCTAAATAACGGTAACGCTTCCTTTTACAGTCCAGTTACCCATGTAAATACTATGTACTTATTTTAGTAACTACAATTACTGGGTAATAACTAGTACTAACCCTGAACCTACCCCTAAACCTACCCCTGTTCCTATAACGTTTTGTTTGGTTCCCAAAAAATAGCCTCATTGGACCATTCGGGAACGTCAGGGGAACGTTCTGTGTCCCTTTCTGATGAGGGGTGGGATTAAAGTCAGGCACTTTTCCAATCCTGGAGTGTGATTGGCCACAGGTCACGGTGTTACATTATTCTTTTACAAAACCTCTTTTAAATTATTAAAGACATCATATACAACACATAGAATCCATACACGATAAGAAACGGTGAAGTCATCGTGTCTGCTGTGCCGTGTTAACATTCAATAACATAAACTGTGCTTTGCATGAGTGTTGCCCTTTATATCAATTTATGGTCTCCAAAGGTAGGATTGGATTCAAATATATCTGTGGCCTTTCTTTGTTTCTGGGAAGGCATTTGCAGTTCTTGCCTAAACATTAGAAATGAATTTGGTGGTTGGAGTCAACCTGTAGTCCAATAAGAAGTCCTGTTTTTTGTGTTGGTGGGTGCAGAAGGTCTGCCTGCCTCGTAAGAGGTGTCTGGCAGTTGTCTTAGCATCTTATCTGATGTAGCTGACCATTTGTTTATGTTCATTCATCAAGGATCCAATTACAGTGTGGCACACCGGCAGTTAGAGAGGGGCCCTGTTATCTTATGACTTTTCATTTGGTATGACAAGCTACAGGTAAGTTAATGATTATTTCATCCAGGTAGAATTACTCAGCCTTATCATAAAGAGTTTGCAGCATTTGCATGTGTAATAAGTTCCTTCATAAAGACAGTAATGGGTCTGCTGCATGTTCCTGCTATTGCTTTTACGTCACAACATCATAATGTTTACCTGAAAGACGATGAACGGTCAAATGTCCTTGTTAATAGTACAAGGCATAATGCAAACTTACTAAGTGCGTCTAGCTGAACATGCTAGTGTCACAGACAACCCCCATGTTTTATTTTTATGAAGCATGAACATCTGTTGCTAATGCATGTGAACAACAATGACCTTTGTGCTTTTCTAATAGTAAGTGGTCATGGTGTCTGTCTGCGTGACCGGAAAGAAATATTCCAGATATAGCTTTGTTTACCACAAACAATAATTCTGACGTGTCCCACAAGTAAAAATGGGCTTATATCGTGGAGTTTGTAATTTTAAATTGTGACGATGGAATAGCCTATATCTCAAAATAGTTATTTTTGCTGGAATTGTCCAGGTAATTTTGCCTACTCTTTTATGAATACTGCATGTGAATTTGGATATCTTGTCACATACCGTTTTTTCACCTATATAGAAGGAAAGTAGGATATTTCGGATTCGTCCAGAGTCTGTTTTCATGAGTGAGCTATCGAATAATTCACTCAAACACTGATTCATTCAGGAAAGAAACGAATTATTTATTTTATTCATTATTCTATTTTATTGTATTTTTGTTTTGATGTTTTTTTGTGGCGGGCCTACCTAAACAGTACTGCGAAATCTTTACCAGCCTCATGGCGCCCAGACACTTCACACTCATTCCCCACATGGCGCCCAAACTCATTTTGGTCATTAGCCAAATCCGATCGATATACAGCTTCAAATGGTTCAAAAGGCTTATTTTGCCATTTCATTTCCACAGAAAACTATTAACCGTATACATGTGGGATGTCTAAAAAAAACAAATAGCAAAATAAACAAAGAAATGCATACAAATTCTGAGATAAATTAGTAAGAGAAAATGCTACATGTATATGAACTGCCAGTAGCCAATGCCAATATTGTATATTTAATTTTAAACTCGATTTATGCTTAGTAGGCTATTTGATAGAGAAAAATAGGCTATTATATTTTCCATAATATTTGTTTTAATCTCTGTCTTAGGAAAACCGTTTCCAAATGTGCACTAAAGTTCCAGGATTTCAGTCATTAAGAAAACAAATGCAATTAAATTAAAAGTGAATTTTTTACTAAAAACGTGTTATTGTGGGATGTGTGGGTCTAAACTAGTTGTTAATTACAATTAAAAACAATAACGATTGTCATAGTATTACAGAGATTCTATGGGAAAAAATGTTTGAAAAAATGGAGCACTGTGGCGACATTATGCAACATGCTATGTTTATGATTTCCTTATAACCTTATAACCACTTGACTTGCATCCTTAGCAGCCCATCTGTGTAACTGCTATTTAAACATTATGTGTTCCTTATGAGTCATTTGACAGGAAAGTGTCAAGAATGTAAATAAATGTATAAACACTAAATTTGCTAGTTTATATAATCAAAGCATCCCTTTCTACACAAACACACATGAAGTCATGGACATTTACCCTCATGAACCCATCTAACATGTCATTGCTCTTTTGCACGAATACATTATTTAGGCTACAATAAAGGTAAAGAATAAAGGTTCCAAAAAAGTTGTTTTTTTTGTTTGTTTTTTTGCAGTAATGGCAAGGAAGAACCATTTTAAGAACCTTTCAAATAATAATTCTTTTAAAAAACACGTTTTCTTATAGTGTGAAGAGACTTTTTAATATCTAAAAAAAACTTTTTCACTATAGCCTTTTGTGCAATGGAAATGTGCATGGATGTTTAAGGTTCTTCAAGGAACCATAATCATATTTATGTTGTACTCCAAGACACTTTAATTTTACCACGGTATTGCCAAGGTATGCTAGCCCTATTATAAATGTCTAACACCATGATTCTTTTTGCTATTCATTTTTAGTCGCATCACTATATGAGAATCACAGAATCACATTAGTCAAGCTCGCATCAGTTGACTCTCCACGTCTCCAAAAGTGTTGTTTTCTATTCCAGCTCTATCCATCTCTCAACCTGAAACACATTTGGACACTTTTGAAACACCTGACAAACTTGATTTTGATGATAAGCACAAATATTCTCAAGAGAGAGCAAATTCTTATTTGACGGTACTGTATATGTCAGCTAACGCTCACATGGATGCCACATGGTAAGGCTGCTTCATTTCATTCACACCTGATGCTAAATAACACAGATGCCACTAATCGTCTGCCCTTCATCCATATCAGCAGACACGTTAATTCAAACAAGGAACGTGGTGATTCAGTTGCAGAAACAATTTCTATTCATCTTCTTAGAATGATGCCATTTTATATTTCACACTTGTTAATGATGATCTGCAATATTCAGTGGGCATCCATTCCAACGGTTTTTATATTTAATTCATGGTTGTTTGTGCGCATTTCCTCATATTTTAGTCATTTATTCTGGGCATTTGCACATCAAATTGGACACAATATCAAGAATCCGTCCACATACATTTTTATGACCTTCCCAGCTGAACAAAAAACAGCACAGATGAAAAATATATAATCGGTTATGAGAAGGCCAAACCTATTGTTGTGGGGATTCATGAAGCACGAGTGGCATAAATAAAAACAACTCCACCTTCCTATCAAATATTCTAGTTATTAAAATGTAAATTTTTTGGGACAGTTACAAATCACTCAGTAACTGAAGCAGATATAGCCTAATAAATCAAAAGCTTGTTCATTCCTTTAGATCAACCAGAAACATTTTGTGAAAACCTCTTGTCCCATTTAAAGGGTATATACACCGTAAAACTTAAAATAATAGCCCAAGCTTTTATTTTCCCAAATCAACGAACTGCACCGGCTTGTATTTGAGACAGAAGGCGTCTATATGAGACAGGCCTTTAATTTAGTGTTGAGATATTGTTCATTGAGTGTAGGCCTAGAGATAACGATCCAAATAGCATGTAGGCTGATAGACGGAAAGCATGACAGTCGGAGGTTACCACATTATATTACGTTTTAAAAATAATAATAATAATAAAAACATATTTACAAATATACTGTTCTCAAAGTTAATTAAAAAATACACATTACATTCCAAACGTCCTTATAGTTAAAGTTATTAGTTATTAGTTATAAACATATTTTTTGTTCTCAAAGTTAATTAAAAAATACACATTACATTCCAAACGTCCTTATAGTTAAAGTTATTAGTTATAAACATAGTATTTTTTTTTCTTTTTACAGAACAGCTTCAAAATTTGCTATTTCAGTATGGGTTTCTGTTCACTTATTTCTAGGCAGAAGGTCCAATGGACGACCAATTATCACAGAATCAATTACGTAATAGCATTTTTAAAAATCTGGATGAGAGGGTAAATTATATCTTTCACCAAGGAAGTGCATTCATCCTTATTAGAGCAACTATGTAATTTCATGTGTCATGGGGGAAAGTAAAAAATGATTAAATGCATAGATTAAATAAACACTGGAGAAAAAATGACTCTAGAGTTAATCATAGGGTCATTTGCTGGAAAATCATTGGACTTTTACAAGTAAAAATTGATTGGATAGAATCTATGTCTCATTCTCACCTAATTTATAACCTGTTGAATAAAAAGAGACACAGACCTTTTTTATAAATAAGAACTGTTTTGATAAATGAACTTTTTTGCACTTTCTGCTGTTTTCTGAGCAAAATATTTACCCTTAATTTCAGATGCTATGCTAACTTATTTTAAATGTATTTGGCAGTTCTAACAATTAATGAGTTAGAATATTCATCATAATGTTGCAAAATTCTCTCAAATGTAATTCAGGACATCTGCAATGGACATGGCTATTGTTTTTTTTTTTTCAGGGGGACTGTCTGACTGGTGACTGAAGTCTCAGACAAGCACAAAATGGCTTTTGTGATGGTTTACGCCTCATATACCATGTGAGAGATCACAGTTTATTGATCCGTGTCAAATCATTTTAATCGAGATAGATAAGATGGTGGGCCGATGAGTGAAACTGTAAGCCTTCAGAATGATTTCATTTGAAAAAAATGAATCTAATCAAAATGCAGTTTCTGAATTTTTAATGGAGTTCAGATGGAGCATGACATGATGACACTCTCCTGTCAGTAAGTCTAAAAAATGCAAAGACCTATTTTTAAGAGGTTAATTTATTTAAAAATCCTGAATATGGTAATGCAGCTCTTGTAAAGAACCTGATATCTATAGACGTGAACATTACCTATATGATTTAATAGCTTCTAGATATATAGATAGATACAGATAGATAGATAGATAGATAGATAGATAGATAGATAGATAGATAGATAGATAGATAGATAGATAGATAGATAGATAGATAGATAGATAGATAGATAGATACACTGTAATGAATTGCTGTAAAAATTACAGCAATATTTTACAGCCGCTGGCTGTTTTCTAATAATACAGCATTTTGCTGTAAACTGCAATGCATTCTGGGGCCGCGTGGCGGTTTGATTCAAAATACAGAATATTGCTGTAAATTTCAAATCGACACAGAGGCATTGTGATCTTCAACGGTCGTGTCGTCGACTTTCGGATAGCGGCAAGAGGAGTGATTCTCAACTGGTAAGTGACTTATTTCAGTTTCTTATGTTTCATGTTGTGTTACTCGTAGACTATGAAGGTATATAATGTTATATTCGCGGTTCATATTGGTTACCGAGGATCACGCATCCTCCGTACGGGGCGCGAGGGAGACTTGCGCGGGGCTTCAGCAGCCCAGACGCGGGTAGTATTTCACACATTCCCCGGGATCTATGGGCTCCTATGTTAAGAAGAATTACATGCTTTTCTGGCAACAGTCGGTATTCACACGAGCTTCGTGTTGATCAGCACACTTCGCCGTGATTATTTTATGGTGTAAATCAAATCAAAATCAAGTAATCTGTTAAAATGGGCGCCGAAATGAAAAAATAAAAAAAACAGACTAGCCTATGAATGTTGCTGTGTCGTAACGTTATGTTTAATATTCCGATGTGAAAATCCCTTATATTTCAGTACGAATATAAGCTATATATCCTATATTTTAGCTATAACGTTAGCCTAAGTTACTCTCTGTGTGTAATTTGCTTATTTGTTTTCATACTTCCTTTGTAAATTTTATTTAAAAGAAAGAGTTCCTGCACTCTGAATACTAAAATATAGTTTATATTTAAAATGCTGAAACATAAAAATGGTATAGTAAAAAATAAACTATTGTCACATGTGGTATTGTTTTAGGAGACACTTTGACAAGAGGACACTGGAAGGCCAAGTTGTGTGTGAGGAGAGCATTCAGCCCAGCTTCCTGTCTGGCCTTGCTACTGTTCACTGCATATTATTACATAGATAGATAGATAGATAGATAGATAGATAGATAGATAGATAGATAGATAGATAGATAGATAGATAGATAGATAGATAGATAGATAGATAGATAGATAGATAGATAGATAGATAGATAGATAGATAGATAGATAGATAGATAGATAGATAGATAGATAGATAGATAGATAGATAGATAGATAGATAGACAGATAGATAGATAGATAGATAGATAAGCAGGTTTATGTTGGTCAGTATGGCAAGGTCTCATGAAGACAAGCTACATCTTTTTTCGCCCTCACTCGAAGCTCCCAACCATGCAGATTCCTGTTGGAAGGACTGGCTATGTGTCACTGTAACCAGACTTTTCAAGCAATTAAACTAAGAACTAACAGAGGTATCAAAATTATTTTCTGTGGTAAATGACATGATCTGTGAAGTCGGTATGAAATGGAAGTTGCGATAGTCTTTTATCCCCTATAGTGACGTATATACAAGTGGAACGGCTTCTCCAACAAGAAAAAATGTAGGGCAGGACTTTAAATACAGAAGACAAGAGATGACGTTGCAAGTGGGAAGGTAAGTTGTTTTGATTTAAGATTTCAAGTGCACATGAATTTTGAAAAATAATTATGTCCACGGATAAGTCATATAGTAAATACAGTAATATTCCAATAAAAAAGCATGAATTGTCCATAAATTTGGATTTCATGGTGAGTTTAAATGCATAGTCCACCTAAAACATGAACATTCTGTCATCAATTTCTCACCTTCCAAAATGGTAGCCTATAACTTTCTTTTCTCTGCAAACCACAAAATGATACATTTCCACACTCCTCTTTTCCATTCAATGAAAAATGTTGACCAGGGAAAGTAAATAAAAGAAAAAGCCCCCAACATGCAACTTTATGTTGCTTTTTGCTATTTTTGAAGCTTAAAAAGCGCCAGGTCACCATTCACTTCCATTGAAAGGAAAAGATTAAAAATTCTGCTGACTGTTTTTGTGTTCCACAGCAAAAATAAAATCGCATGGGTTTGGAAGATATACCAAAATAAAGGTGAGTGAGTACAAGATGATATTTCTCCCTTTATTTTCTCCTGTAAGTAACCTCCTGTAAGTAACTGTATACATTTTCAGCCTCCCTCCTGTGCGACAACTATGTCAACCTCCCTTGTGCTTCTCTCATACTCTACTCTAGCACACGCGGTTCCACCCCGTATGCTTGCTTTCGTTTGCCCATCCTCCCCGAGGAATAAAGCATAATAACACTTGTCATCATTCCTGGTTAGTGCATCTCATTCAAGATGATACTTAAGTGTGTGTACTGCATGACTCCTCCTGGCATACTCTTAAGTGATTGTATAAAAATATGTGTGTGAAATTCACAATAACAGTTTCTCCTGTCTTTTCCCCTCCTCTAAAAATCCACAACGGTCGAAAACACATCGGACGACACTGAAAGGTGTGACTCAACATGTCAGGCACATCTCAGGTGAGTTTTACCTCAGAGCGACGTCTCTCCGGGCCTCATTTTGCGCGACGGTGCTGGTCAGGAGAGCAGAAACAGTGTCGTAAGCTACTAAGACTCAAGGAGAGTAGTCACAGAACACAAGAGACCCGAGGCTAGTTCTGGGAAAACCTGCTTTTTGAACCTGAACTGCATCTGTGTCCATTTCTTTTTCTAAATTCTAAAGACAGCCAGACTGTGTGTGTCTTATTTGCAATTTTAATGCGAATCTGTCCCTTCCCATTTCCATGCGCATTCCCCTGTCCAGCATATATGAGGCTATTTTTTTCTTGCACAAAGGACAGCTGCTAAGAGGATAGACTTCCTCCACTTACCCTAACGTTTAAATATTAATGTCACTCTCGTGAATAATTGATGTCACAATTTATTAATCTCAACAGGAACACCAGACCTAAAGTTACCAAGCAAATAAAAAGAGATGCTGGGGGAAGTTTTAACCATTTCGGTGTTATTTGTAAAGTGCTTTTTTTTTCTCCACAAAACAAAAAATAGTTCCAAAGAATCAGTTACAGAAAAATTTCACTGGCAAAGTAGGTTCATTATCCATTGTCAATGGTGCAAGCCACTGCAAGCAGCTTTTTATTGGTAAACGAGTTGCTAGAATTCACATGTGAACATTTCCACAAACTTAAAATCGATGCGAAATCCGCATGGGAATTTTATTTTTATTTTTTTGAATAAGGGGACTTTCACATGATTTCACATTCCTGATTGCGTGGATTCTGCGTTTCGGTCACAGAATTTCACCATACAAAGTAACTTTTGTGTGGGGGATATTTCAGTGGCCCTTCTACATGTTACATCAACACTCCAGTAGATTAACCCCTTAATTTTTTTTTCTCTCTTTCTTTTTTTTTTTTTTTTTTTGTTAATAAATGTATATTTGTTTGGACGTTACCTTTGCGAGCGAGTGCATTTTTATTTATGTTGTGGCCGTAACAGGCAACAAGTGACCCTCTTTATGAGTGAGTCACAAACTACAGGCCCTATCATTGACCCACGAAGCAAGTGTATTTTGCTAGTTTCAGCCCAACGCAGTTATCATTTTTTTACATCCTGTGCCACATTTTTTAAAAAGCAAATGCATTTGTGCTATTTTGAGGCAACTGAATTATTATCTTTGTTATTTAAAGCTACACTGTGTAACTCTTTTCATTTATTCTTAGCTAAAAACACTAAAAATATATGTGCTCATTAGTTCGTTCAAATAATAAAGTATTCTCGTGAGTGTATAATATGCCATTGAAAATACATACGGGTAAGGGGTTTTAATGTCGGTCGCCATGTTGCCCCTCCATCTTGAAAGTACATTAGCCAAAGAGGGACAAACCTGTTAATTGAAGCTTTGCCTTTCGTGTTTACGTTTGAGTTAAAACTCATGGACGAGGTCGAACTGGAAGCCATGTTAATCTTGGACTATATTGGCAACCGTAGGAGTTAAAACGAAATCGGAATTGAGAGGAACCGAAACTAAAAAATTATACTTAGATTGGTTTATTGTACGTTACGCCCCAAAACACACCCATTACTCATTAAGAGAATAGGGACAACCATTTTTTCTTGTCCTTGTGATATATTTTTTGGTCCCTATGAGGGAAAAGAGCTTATAAATATACTAAGTGATGTTTGTTGTTTTGTTTTTTAATTTAAAAATGCAGAAAGTTTCTGTGATGGGTAGGTTTAGGGTTAGGTGATATAAAATACAGTTTGTCCCCATAAAACCCAGTGTGCGCATGTGCATACAAAATGTATAGGCCTATACATTCAAGACAAGATTAACCATGGTGGTATTTTAAATGCAAATGCATGCTATTTCTATTTTTAATGTATCCTCTTTAATAATGCAACAAGTGTGATACTTGATATTTGAAGTGTCATGCATTCACATTAGCACATTACACGAACATTACGCAGTCACATTAACATGAACATCATGAGAAAAGCCAAGCTCTACTTCCTGTTGTCTTTGTGCCTTTCCCTCAAACCCAATGCTGTGTGGCTTCTGAATACTAGCAGCAAACATTACATTCACTAACACTTAATCCTATACTATAACACTTTTTCATCACTGTCACTTCACCCTGAGATGAAACTAATATATGCCCATACATAAGAGACACTCTGCTGTCTCAGGAAGATGGATAACTTGCTTGAGCTCACTCATGGACAAAAATCTGCTGGGTTGTATATGTTTTAAAAAAAAAAAAAAAAGTTTAACCATTTAAACCAATGGCCCACGTTGAAACAACTCAGCATTTTTAGAGTGTATTTATGGGTTGTGAATGAGGGTGATGTGTCTTTTTAACATTGGAGAAATAATGATGATTTATTTTGTTGAGATAATACAAGACCATTAGAGAAACATTTGGCCCTTTTCTTTTTATGGAAAAATAGTGTATGTTTCTCCGCCTTATTTATTGATAGGTATGAAGATTACATACAGTATGAAGTAGATTTCAAAGAATGTGAAAGCAATATTTTTTTGCAATATTTTGAAGACTTTGAGTGACCAGGTATGCGTAAATAGTTTGATTTGATTTCATGTTGATTTTAAAATCAGACATAAACCCTTGTGATGTTATCAGCCTGAATTCTTGATCGTTTTTTTTTCTCCTGCTATTTTCCCATTATGTTAAAAGGTCTTTCCTTGTTGCTGAATGAGTTCAATCTCTAGAGCCTGTTGGTCAGTAAATGAATGTCCAGTAGATGGAACGAATTGTTGTAATTGATGGCCTTCTTGTTGGAAACACCTCAAGATTTTGACAACATCTAGTAAATGGTCCTTTAAGAAGACCTCACTTTCAAGATGAATGAGGAAAAGCCACTAGCAAGGTAGTTTCACTTCCATTATTGAAATGATCTATGTGAACTGAATCAAAGGTCAAAGCATTTGTCAAGTGTTCTTGAACGCTGAGTTATAACAGTGAGTTTACAGGCTCTTCAGTTCCTATTTAGGTGCTGTCCTTGACATGTGGCTTCTCTGTAAAACTCATTTAAGAGCATACACTTTGGAGAAATCAGTCTTAAAAGGGCCACGGTGGTGTTTTCATTACATTATGCAACATACATTATATTAATGCTTTTCAAGTCAGCATTAAATCAAAATTGACTTGCTTCCCAGCTAACAAAAATATATTTTGCTAACGTTGCCATTAAGCTCCGAATGGCCTCTGAACATTCAAAACTGGTTATAATTTTTTGGTAATGCAAACATTAAGTGAAACCTTCCATTTTATCATTTTGCAAACATTATGGGACCATTACTTTTTTAAATGTTCTCTGAAGTAATAACAACATTTAAAAGACGTTTTAGAAAAGTGTCATGAATATGTATACATAATGGTTTTAACTTCACGAAAACCTTGCCAGAATGTTAGCCAAAGTTCTGAGAACGATCCCTGTTAGCTAAGTTGGAACTGAAATCAATACTGGATCATTTTTAAATTAATAGCCAATCAGACTGTGCAGGATGGGTAATCTCATCACCAATGGCTGCTGCTATACAATCTTCATTTGATAAAACCTGATCAGAGCAACCTGATGAATCACACTTTAGTCTCAATGACAAAAAAAAGCACTAAGCACCTCCTCTGGTCCTCGCAGAAAAATGGCGATATTCAAATATGCAATCACTTCACATTCGATTTTTTTCAAACAGAAACATCATAAGAGACTAGGTTTGTTTATAATCCTTCAAAACCTTCAAGTGCTTGTTGAAAGAACATGGTCCTCGGTACGTGTATAGATTAAAGTGTCTAAGCGATAGCAGACGTAATGTGCTGAAAAAAAGGGCGATGTGTGTGTCACAACAATAAAGAGACGGAGCAGTGTTTTGAAAAAAAGGCCTTTTTGTGCTATGCATCTCAAACTCTGATAATATAAAATGTCCATAGGATACATTTCGAATCAAATTTAAATAATATTTACTGAATTTATTGTCTAATCAAATTTCAGCACTGTAGCTCATTTCTAATTGGTTAACCTGAGGATGGTTAAACTATCACAATAGATGGTCATCTTTACAGACAGCTTTCCTGTGATAATTCATAGATTTTTTTTAATGCAGTTGTTTAAATAAACAACTTGAGCTAGACTAAAAGATAAAGCAGCAAAGTTAAAAACTCTGACATAGATCAATGACTAACTGAATTAAATATTCAATCAGTTAACAGTTTACTACAGTCATATGTGAAAGTGAAAACTGCTAAATGAATACACCACATAATTTTACATTCATTTTGACCAGCATTAACCATTCTTTCACAGAAATAGATTCTTGGACTTCGGGACTCTAAAGGACAATAGCTCCTCGAGCGTGTCAAACGAAATCAGGGTCTGTCAGCGACCACCTCGTGATGTCATATAGGAGACTGGCTTCAGGTGTATTGACCCTATTCTAGGTCTGGAGGAATGATGTCTGACATGGACACAGAGTTGTCAGTATTCATTTCTGCTGTACAGTGGACATGTCCAGAGATTTGCCTTGACATTAGAGTGAAGGAAGCTGCCATTGTGATTTAGTACTGACTGATTCTTATTTATCTGTAATATTAAATGGCCAACAACGTGGACCATTTATGATTAGATGGGTAGTAGCTGACATAACATGAGTGCAGTGACACTGACATCAGTCCCCTGCAGCATTTTTCTAATATTTGTATAAAAATGATAAATGCCATTGTATGCGAACACAGATTTACAGACTATACACTCTTAAAAATAAAGGTTCCAATAGAGGGTTTTTGCAGGGATGCCATTAATAAGAACCTTTCTTTTTTTACGAGTGTATGGGATATTTCAACTATGGAAGTGCTAAAAACTAAATGCTGTATAAAATGGTGCAAATTCCAAGAAATTGCCAGTTCCAGCATCTTAAATGGTTGGCCTACTTTCTTTTATGAATTTAGGATACTTTTATGCCTTTGAGATGACTGGGGAAAAGTTTCCGAATCAACTTGAATTCATCCCTATACAGTGGGGTACAAAAGTCTGAGACCACGCTGAAGTCTATGGCTTTCTATGAATCACAAGATGCTCTTTGAAACATTGTCAAATCACGCTGGTATCACATGTTAACCAGCATGATTTGAGAATGTCAGGTTTTAACTTGTGGAGTTCAAACAGCATTACTAATACATATTTTTTTAAAAATTAAATAAAACAAAAATTCACCAGTGATCTTTTGTATACATCTAAGCTTGATATTTATATTGGGGCTGTCAAACGATTAATCGCATCCAAAATAAAAGTTTGTGTTTACATAATATATGTGGGTGCACTGTGTATAATTATTTTTTATATATATAAATACACACACATGCATGTATATTTAAGAAAAAAATATTATTTACATATAAAATATTTATATTTATATATAATATAAATTATATATAAATCTATATACAGTATACATGAAAATATTTCTTAAATATATACAAGCATGTGTGTGTATTTATATATATATAAATAATTATACACAGTGCACCCACATATATTATGTAAACACAAACTTTTATTTTGGATGCGATTAATCGTTTGACAGCCCTAAACGATTAATCGCGATTAATCGCATCCGAAATAAAAGTTTGCGTTTACATAATATATGTGGGGGCACTGAGTATAATTATTTTGTATATATATAAAAACACACGCAGGCATGTATATTTAAGAAAAAAATATGATTTATATATAAAATTTTTATATTTATTTATAATATAAATTATATATAAATCTATTATACAGTATATACATGAAAATATTTCTTAAATATACTCAAGCATGTGTGTGTATTTTTATATATAAAATAATTATATACAGTGCCCCCACATATATTATGTAAACACAAACTTTTATTTTGGATGCGATTAATCGCGATTAATCGTTTGACAGCCCTATATATATATATATATATATATATATATATATATATATATATATATATATGAAGAGTTCAGATGCAAAAGCCTCTAAGTGCCATTGGAAATTTTCTTCTAAAATTATCATTTTTATCAAGCTTGTATATTTAAGTTCAGTAATTTCACTTAAATGGCAATGAAGATTACCTATTAATTGTAATTTAAGTGAAATTACTGAACTTAAATACACAAGCTTGATAAAAATGGTCATTCTAGAACAAAATTTCAAATGGCACTTAGAGGCTTTTGCATCTGAACTCTTCATATATACACCCCGGTCAAAAGTTTAATTTTTTTTAAAGAAGTCATTGTGATAATATTTCACAGTAATTTTTTTTCCTGTATTTTTGATCAAATAAATGCAGGCTTGATTAACCTAAGATTCTTCTTTCAAAAAAGTCCCTAGTAGGCTACTGTACACACCCACCCCACACACACACACACACACACACACACACAGTTATCCTGTTTCTTAAGGATAAAACATTTTACATAAACTCAAAGTGGTTTTAAAACTGCTAAATAACCAAAAGGGTTGAAGGTTCAAACCCCTAAATGGGTTTCTTTATACTATCACCACTGTGTTCAAAGCACTTGCTCCAAAAAGAGGATTGTCCCTGTAAAAAAAAAAAAGTCACTTTGAATCTAAGGGTCCCCTAAATATAACCCAACGTACTCACCTGTCCACACTGATCACGCACAGCGTCATGATAGATGCAGTGCAGCACATCACATCCATAGCGATGAAGATGTTACAAAAGACCTCTCCAAAAAGCCACTTTCCTCCAGTGAGGTCCGTCACGATCACGAATGGCATCACCACAACAGCCACGGAAAGATCCGCCACGGCCAGAGACACCAGCAGATAGTTGGACGGCTGTCTGAGCTTTTTAACGACGCACACCGCAATCACCACCAACATATTTCCAATCACCGTCACGGTGGTGATGATGGCCAGCATAATTCCGATAACAATCTTTTCCGCTGAGGTGAAATCAAGCAGTTGTTCCCCGCAGGAATTGTTCCACATGGCCATTGAGATGTTGTAGAATAAGTGTGAGGAACCATTGAAAACTTCCGACGCGACCTCGGGGTGAGTGAACGAGAAGAAATCTAGTGCGCCCGATGAGTTGAACATCATCCCTGCGCCTGATGATGAAGAGCTCGCCAAGAGTGCGCTCCGTCCGCCAAACGCATGCTGAAGCGAGCGCAGATCTGGGGTGTCTTCCAGCTTTCCAAAAGAAAAAGAAAGAACAAGACAAGTCGTGAGGAGGGTATAGGAAAGGAAAACTTAAATAAACGGGACGAGAGAGGACAATCGCTTTGGTTTGGCTGATAATAGCTAATGTGCGCGTGGAGGCAGTCCTTGACTTGATGGAAGTGACAGTTCTGCAGAATTGCGCACTCTAGTAGGTTAAACGCGTAACTTTCTCATCAAAGGGAAGCCGAAGGTCTCAGCTCCACCTACACGAAGATGTTTCGTTTTTTTCTTGCGATCTATTTCGGTTGCAAGTAGCAACAACACTGTTTTTAACAGCTTTCTAGTCATGATCTGCTCTGACTTCACTTCTCATTAGATTAAATATAGACTGGAAAGGGGAGAATAAATAATAAAACGACTTAGCCTCTCTGACAGATATAATACAGTATAATAACACACCTGCCTCTCTGACAGACCAAATCCTCTGTTTACAGCGACAATCATTTTCATTAAAAGATAAACTGGTGACAGCCATGAGAGACTGCGAACCTTTGCAATGTGGGCGTGTCCACTAAATATAGCCTATTACTTTTATGCAAATGTACAACATCAAATATAAGCAGCAACATCTGGAGAGTGCAGACAGAGGAGCTTGATTAATTAATAATAATTATATATGATTATGAATTATTGGCCAATGAATAATTACGATAATAATAACAACAGGAAAACTATTAACCTTCAAATGGTCTTCGTTTCCTGTTTACACTTCTGGGCTTCGGGGTCTATACGACCCCAACACCTGATTGTACAACAATTGTACAAAAAAATATAAATTTTTAATCATAATAATATATCTTTTTTGTTTACTTCTCATCTATTCATTAATGCTGTGTTTTTGGAGATATAAAGTACTTTTGGCTCCATATATCACAGTTCCTCAACTACACCATTAGCTTGCATGTGAAATATTATTTTTATGATACATTGCATTTATGCTCTAGTACTAGGCCTTCATTTCTGTGTAAAAAATTTCTGATTTATGTCGGATTTTTTTTTTTTTTTTTTTTTTTTGACACATGAAGAAAATATGTTTAGTTTTTTTCACATTTCCCATTCATTTCAATGTGGGGTCATATTGACCCCGAAGACCAGAAGTGTAAACATTTTTTTTTACATACCTTCAGAACAACCGAATCAAGACCAGTTTTTGTGTGCGTGTGTGTATAGATTGATAATGTATGAAAAGTCACAAAATCAGGGAACCTTCTTTTTTTTATTAAGTAAAAGTCGATTGGGGTCGTATAGACCCCATGACCCGATTGAGGGCTACACCAATTAGAGAACTGAAGGGGTGCCATTTTTTTAGGCCTATAAGCTTTGTATTTTACAATGTTATAGTCTATGTACCTGTTGGCTAAATTAACAGTATGAACTTGTTCTTCACCTGGTTTATTGGTCAGTTGGTTTGAGCAATGCATTATGGTGATTTTCTTATTTTTCCCCTACGTCATCCATTTTCTCTGTTTTTTTTTTTTTTCTCTATTGCCACCTTTCTATTGAATTTTTTTCGAGTTTTATTAAAAGCCCATCTTACCAGTGCGAATCACCCCTTAGGTTGGTGAACAAAACGGTTGGTTCAAACCCTGCAAGGGGCAATTCATGATCACTGTCCGTGCCATGGAAAAAGCCCATTAAATTCAGGTTGCTTGAGGGGATATTGTCCATGATATAAGTGTACTGTAAGTCACTTTGGATAAAGCGCCAGAAAAAAAAGGCTTATCATTTTAGACTTTTCAGAACACCATGCAGAACTCGGAGAAAACAAAAGCCCTGAAAAGCTGAACATTCAAAACCTATCAGCTGAAATTTGACAGTGCTTGGAAGAAGAAGAAAAAAACAAACATCCTGTATGTATGGATGGTGAGCACTCATCCTCATGGAGTTAAGTGGCATGAAAAATGAATCTGTAATGAAGCAGAGAACTGCACAGAATCGGACAGCATGTTCCCTGGCATATGTGAAAAGGCCATCATCTTCTTCATCATCATCATTGTTAAACAGCTGGGGCAAGTCACCCCCAGAGCCTTAATGTTATCTGAATGCATAATTTTTGTGACCAATCCTTTGCTTATGGGTAAAACTGGGTTTATGATTTAAAGCAGTTTAGAAGATGGGGCAGCTTTCAAAAAGTAATCCTTTGTACTTTATTAATCCTTAATCCTTAGTATCTTAAAGTGATATTACCTAAATTATATATAAAATACCTTTTGAAAGGGTACGGTGACAGCTTTTGTGGCTTTTTTTTCTGTGAGTGAATCTTTTATATGCCATGGACCTCCAAATATGATCTTCCTGGTGCGAGGCCCCTCATTCCTAAAGTTTAAAAGCTATATATTTTCATGTAAAGACCAAATTCAAATAATATTAATATTAGTTTATTTATGTTACATTGTTCTTTTTTCCCATTGGGCTTGAATGTAGATATTATTATATATGATGTTAACGATTATCTATTATTATTATTATTATTTTAAATCCATTTATTTTAATCAGTGTTTTATTTCAAGGAATTATTTAGTTTAATCTCATTTTTTATTATTTATTAATTTGTACATTTTTTTTTTACACTGAGCTATGAGCTATAGGATAAGTTTTAGACTTCTTTTTTTTTTTAAACTCAATGTTAAACCTGGGTCAAAAGTGTTGCGAGAGAGATGAAAGCCAAACATCTGCTTTGACCCAGCATGCTCTCTGCTTCCCTCAAGCCTCATTGGTCTTTTTCAGAGAATAGCCTGACAAGCAGAGCACTAATGATGAATGTCAGCTTAAATTAAAAGTCATTGCAGTGATTTGCAGTCATTGCAGTGACTGTTGCTGAAATTGCCCTGTTAATGCTCATATATGATCCTCATTCAGTAGATCTGGTAAAGGTGTTTGTTTACTTAAAAATCTCTGTTATAGGCCTATTATATCATTAATTCATTAACCATTATATATCTGACTCCTGGCCTGGGTTATTAGTTATTTCTCGCCATATGCAAGATGAATTATGAATTTCAATGAATTTTCTTAGCAAAGATTTTTCCGTGGTAGGTTGCCAAGTATTTCCCCAATTCTCCCTATTACATGGCTAGTAGGGACTCTCACACATCTATTTACACCTACGGACAATTTTTAGCATCTCCAATTTACCTCAATTCATGGCCTCATGGCTTCAGAGAATAAGATCAAGACATATGGCCTGACTCAAGCCTGCATCCTCATAGGAGCACCGCATTATAATTACATTTTGTTGATTGATGTTTCAATTAAGTAACTAAATCTCTGATGTTTTTAATGTGCACAAAGTACTTTATTGCACATAAATGAATGAAAAGAAGATTTGAAAATATGTTTAAGTTGTGCGCAGGTTTGTGCCGCCGCGGTGTGATACGAGAGACACGCAGTGACCCATCCATATGAGTGTTTTCAGTTTTGAGCCTTGTTGAATATAGATATTATCCTCAATTGCCCTTTTTGTGGATCAGAATAGTCTCCAATCTGACAATTTGGAATCATGCATGTGGCAGAGTTACATTTCGTTCCAGTTGTTTTGTTCTCTCTGTAGACATTTTTTAATAATTAATTGAGACGTCTGATGAGCTCAAATACTTGTTTATGGCTGCATGATAAAACAGTGTTTACTCTACGTAGCTTGTGTCTTCACAATCATAGCAGAGTAAAGAAGAAATGTCTCACACAATCCTCTAAAGGAAGGAGACAAAAAATAAAAACTCTTGGCATGAGGACGGAGATGTTTGACTTAATGTGCTTTAGCAACATTGATGGATCCAAACTGGCAATTCAAATGCATATTTGAAATTTCCTGACTGCCAAATGAATCGAACTTTTCACAAATTAAGAAATGTGGCAGCAGGCTGTTTTTGGTAACAATACCTTTGTACTCATTTAACAAAATGGAGTTCATTTGTCAAGCTTTTCAGAATCTCTCTTCTTAGTTGTGTGCACTTCATAGATCAGATAATTCTTTCTCTTGAAGAATTTTGAGGAATATTTCTTAGAGACTAGGCCTAAATGTTCAACTAAACAGGACACGTGGAACACAGTGGCTAGATAAGTCATGTAGTTTATCCGACGGTTATCGCTCTCCTGCACGGTGAAACAAATAGTATATAAGTGAGAGTTCCACATTTAAGACTGCAGCATCATCTGTTTTGTGAAATATTTTTTGGCTTTGAAATGGTGAACTTTGTTCAGTAGTGTGGCAAGAAAAGGAATTACCATGCAGCAAAGTTTTACCCGAGGCCTTAAGGGAAAGGGGTGAACACTTTGAAGAACTATTCAAAGTATTTACTATCCAAAGACCATTCCTTATGCTGTTTAAAATTGAGTTCTTTGCTGACTTTTAAAACATTCCATGCAAATCCAGATTTGTTTTTATATAGTTAAAAGCTTGCATGCAACCCCAATTTTTTTTAAAATAATTTTCTGAATTTAGTTTCATTAGAATTGTATGGTATTTTCCTCAGAGGACACCAAGCATGAAGAGGTATGCTCTGCTTTTCTTATTTTTATTTAATATCTTGGGCCCAGCAGTTCATTTTTGTTCTAGGCTATAGGCTAGAGGACTTTAGCCATACACTTCTCTGAGACCACACACGTCACTGTTTTAAATGATGTCCTAAAGAGAACATCCTGGGCTTTCAGAGAAACAGGCTAGCAGTTTGTCCATGACATGCATCATTTGCATTTTGAGTTCAGTCAGGGTATAATTTAGGCTACTTAAAAAACAACAACTATACAATTACAAATATAGGCTACAAATCTTCTATAAACATATCTGTGCAAATTTTTATTTCATAATCAGAAATATTGAGAAAAGAAAAGCTAAAGAGTCAATAGACATTCGTACTTGTATTTTAATGTGTTTTAATACTGTCTAAAGAGTGCCTATTTAAATAAAATCTTAATAAGAAAATTGATTTCATGTTTCTTATGTTAAAAAACTGCTCAAAGATGTTTCATGGGTAACAATCTGTCCCATCATGCATTTCTGCAAAATAACGTTTTTAACCGCGAGCGCAACACATGGGGAACCGAATCGGTTCTTCTGAATGGCAATTTTCAATGATCCATTGACGTGAATGGAATCTGTTCTCTGCGTTTAACCCATACACGTTAGGCCGCACGCATTTCACACACCCGGAGCAGTGTGCAGCAATTCACTTTGACGTCCAATTTCTTCCTAGTCGCGTCCTGCCAGTATAAAGAATTAAACCTGCGACCTTCGGGTTATTTGCAGGTTATTTGAGTTAACTCAAAAGTGCTTCCAAACGTTCGTGATTCATTACCTGTATTGACTGAACCGTTTAAAAGAATCGCGAATCAGATAACATTACTGAATCATCTACTGAATCAGTATTTGTTCATTTGAATCAGTTCATTCTACCGGGCTTGCTGGAGAGAACAGTTGGTTCATTGTCTCACAATATAAAATTCGAAATATTGTCAGGTAAAGTTACATTTACACCAAGTTTACGATTTTATACACGCATCAACCTGATTTGTTTATGAAAGTCATCGAGTATAAATGACTTTTTTAAATTGCGTTCGTCATTCTGTCGAATAATCTAACGTTAACGTTAATCCGCTCAATTTTACTTTGAGCATTGTCTAGTCAGTATTATCCTCTGCGTTCGACAAAATGCCAAAAAAGTACCATATTTACTTTGGTAATTTTATCTTCCTTTAAAAATTTAAAATGTCATTTAGGCTACTTGAATTTGCTAATCAAATTATATAAGTGAAATAATGTCAGCTGTTGTTTTAGATCCTGTCAGGCTGACACGTGCTCATGTCGACTTGGCTAGCTAACTAACTTTGACTCGGTGTTCCCACAAAATACTCGATTATACCATTGAATTTATGTATTGGATGTAACGTTAAATCATGTCTCTGTTGTGCCATATCTTTATCTTGCAAAATGACTCATTCATGGATTATTTGTAGCATGTTGTTTAGATTAACTCATGCAAATGTGTTAAGAATTGCTTATAAATCAGTGGAGATTTTCTGATTTAATGCCTGAGATTTCTGCGGTGCTTGACAATGTTTTAGATCATAGACATGTCAACTAGAAACCTCCATTGATTTCTGTGCTTTGTTTTTGTCAGTTGCATTGAAGTGCAACAGGAAGAAATGGATCCAAAACGACCACCCTTTCCTGGTCCCCCAGGGGCCACCCGCCTACCATGGTTGCAGCCGGCACAGGATCGCGGTCAACTGCCAGACCAGCCCCAATTGGGGCGAGCCAGAGGTCTTGTCCTGCCTAAAGACGAACCTCTCCCCGGACGAGGTAGAGCCCTAGGTGTACCTGGAGAATCGCCTGTGCGATTTGGCAGAGGAGTAACTCAATCTGTAAGTGAGCCTCTGGTGGGCATGGGTAGAGGAGTGCAGTTTTCAATGGAAGAGGGAGGTTTTGGGCGAGGCCGAGGTTTTTTGCTGCCCACTCCTGAGCCCACTGTTGGGATCGGTAGAGGGGCTGCTGTGGGACCAGTGCCTACCCGCGACATTGAAAGATCAGATGTTCAGGAAAAGATGCCTGAGCTGCAAGCAGAGGTGGCTCCAATGATTGCCAAGGTAAGTGGTGGGCATAGTTAGGGGGCTGCAAAATTGGGGAAATTCTTTGATAAAAATTGCTATTATGAGTTAAAATGCAATTAAAACAATTTTAGGTTTGCTGTGCTTGTTTTTAGGATTGCACAGTTTTATGATTATATATCACTAATAAAAATATACAAAATTAAAACAAAATAATGTAACATTTCACTCTAAAATAAAACATTGAATATGGCTTGTTTTTAGGGCCACACAATTAGGCCAGAAGTTTGTGATTTATATATCAATATGGCTATATAATTATTATTATTAATTAGAAAATAAAAATATAAAAATGACTAAATAAAAGCAAAATATTGTAAAATTTTAACTGTAAAATAAAAACATTGTCGTAGAAAAAATATTATAATAATACTTTCATTTGACATCAGTATTTATGGCTAACTTTATGTTGACAGAAAACTGCAGGGAGAGGACAAGTTCGGTATTTTACACTTAAATCCCTGTTTTAACATAATTTCTGATGAAATAGCAACAATCCTTCCTAAAATGCTGTAAACTTTAGTTTACAAAGATGTGAAGTTCTCAGGGGTGTTCACTGATATGCTCTCACAAATTCGCTGCAAAGGGGCTTTTTTGTGTTATATATCTTCTAGATAAACACATTTGATTTGGTAATGGATTTATGCATTAAGTCTCAGGTTTGGATTTCTTTTAGGTTGATGCTCCTGGGACAGGGTCATCGCTGGTGTCCATGTTCAGGGGCCTGGGAATTGAGCCAGGAAAGACCTGGGGCAGAGGGGCAGCACCTATTGGTATGTAAAGAGAACAGAGAGAAAAGTTTTTGTTTTTTTGGTTCGGTTTGTGTCTTAATATTTTCAGAAGTGACTTCTAAATGAATACATTCATACATATATATTTTCTTGGAATACAAAATTAAATGTTTAGAAGAATGTAAAAGCTGTCCATGCTGTAAGATAAGAGTCCCTCTGCAGATCCGACAATGACAAAAAGCACCATAAAAGTAATCCATATTCTGATGCAGACATCTAACCTCCATCCTCCGTTATCCACCTAACACCGGTTCATTCATTTAATTGTATTTGTGCGTCGAAAGTGAATGTGATCAAAAACTCTGCAAAAACTTAAATGCAAGTGTTCATAAAAGACACATTTCAAATGGCTGTGGAGCTGAAGACAACTCCCATGATTCCACACTCCTCATTCACAGTGTCAAGCTACGCCTTTTTAATTGTTTTGAATATGTGAACTCTAGCTGTGAAAATTATACGGTGCCTTTAGTTTAGGTCACTTATTTTGGCCCAAAACCAAAAATAACTGTTTCGGCGGAAATGTTAGGTAGCTGAAATTTTGGTGAAGTGTTGAAATGTTGTCTTAAGCACCAAATCAGCATATTAGAATGATTTCTGAAGGATCATGTGACACTGAAGACTGGAGTAATGGCTGCTGAAAACATTTTTAAATGTATTCAATTAGAAAGCAGTTATTTTAAAGGAGCAATGTGTGACTTTTAGCGACATCTAGTGGTTCGGTTGCGAGTTTGCACCAGGTTTGCACTAAGGGCTCAGCCCACTGCTCACCCCTCCCTTTCGAAGAAGCTACGGTTGCTAAAACGGGACAAACATCTCGTCGGCTGAGACAGCAGAGAATAGCCAGAGTAAGCCAAGAGTGTGTAACATTGTCACTGTTTCTGTACCACAGTCCATTATAAACCACATCATGAATACTGTCTGTTTACAAAGCCATAGTCAGGTGAGGATCAAGGGTTTTAATATATAATTTAATAAAATAATAATCAGCTGATTGTCTCACAAACGTAACCAGCAGCACATTTCTCCCCACATACTGTAGCAAACCCATAATACAGCGAGGGAGCAGCTATATATTTTTTCTAACAGGGTAGTAATAGTTTAGCTGGCTAATATGAGCTGTTACTGTGGCTGAGCTGGGACGCGTCGGCATCGCATGAGTCCAAAGGTCGGAACTGTGTGCGCTGTTACAATCATGTCATCTCCGCATCCCATAGATACTATTTACTACACACAATAGGCTTTTTTTCTCTGATTTTGAAAAATCTTCGCGATCGACTTTAGTGATAAAAGACTTTAGTAAAAGTCTCTATCGACGGGTTAGTGATTCCTGTAACGTACTGTTTTACGGTCAATGACATGAATACTAATCATCAGCTGTCTCACGAACGTAACAGCACATCTATCCCCAACATAACAAACCCATAACACAGCGAGGGAGAACTAAGTTACATGAAACAATCCCAACTACATATTTTACACCACTCACAAGGGAAAAGTCACTACTCACGGAGTGTAAGGCTAGCTTCCAGCTTTCCGCTACTTCTCTTTCAAGGTAGTGATGAAACGCGTTCTGTAGCGCTGTTTGTTCGCGTTCGGCTACGGTAGGAATATGACGTCACAACATGGCGACCTTCATAGAAGGGGATTCCCTCGGTTATGGAGCTATTAATGTCTCATTCTAAGGTAATAAAAACATTACGGCTAATTAAGTAAGTTCTTTATACACCACTGAAAACATAGTTATGGATGTCATATTGCATTTCTGTTAATAAATACTCAACTTTGTTACACATTGCACCTTTAAATTTAATTCATATTTCACAGTATTACTGTATTTTCTGTGGAGTTAAATCAAATAAATTCAGCCTTGGTGATCATAAGATACTTATTTGATGATAAGACACTTATTTTACTTCTCTGAGATGTTTGAGCATTCATTCAGGCTGAGATGCAGCATTTTTTTAAACAAGATACATGCTGGCACCATAAGAAGCAGGGCCTATACTGTACATTATAAATGCAATGCATCTTTCTGTATATTGCATTTAATCAAACTCATACCTGTTTCATTATTCATATCAGGGCTAGGTTGATTGGAGTGGGCATTAAATTGTGCTCAATCATTCTTGGATCCTTGGCAACATCAACAAAGTTAAATAGTCAACACTTAGACTTGTGAATTACTGCTCAAGACAGCAGGAAGGTCAAATAGCTAATAATGAAAACAAACCTAATCTACAATGTAAATACAAATGATGAAAGTAAGCTCATTCGTCTTGAATTTAAGAGCTCTTTTTCTTTGGAAGGATTTAACCAGTGCTTGAAATAGTCCTTGGCTTCTGTATCGGTGACCTTTCTACGTTTTCGCCTTGCGCACAACTCTTGGGGAGCCGCTGCTTTTTTCGGGCTGCACTTCACAGCAGACTGGCTGGCTTAAAAAAATATTTTTCTATGCAAACATGACATTTTAAGATGAGGCTTCCAACCTTTTCGAGCACTACCCTATGGCGCATCACAGTGTTTCTGATATTCATAATGCAACGGTTCTGTAAGTAAACAAGCTGTCTTAACCAAGATCTTTCAATCAGCAGATCAATCCCTAGTCATCCCACTTGATTTTTCTGGATGTCAGATATTAATATTTCAGTACCAAAAAAGAAGACAATTCAGAAACTAGGCTAATTAAACTGCAAGTGTTAGAGTGTAAGCAGAGTGTAATGCAGCCCTTTACAATGCTATTGCGGTAAAAGAAGAAACAGCACGAATTATGACAGAGTGCAAACCTGAACTAGCAAGGTTTGGGAAAGTTTACAAAACTTCAAACCAAAAATGCTGTCGCGTGCAATACGTGCAAGGCGGAACTTGCTTTTCACGGGATGTCGGAGCACTTAAAGAGGAAACATCCTGGCAAAGAGGAGCCGGTGAGAACTGAGTGTTCTCCAGCTGGAGCTAACCAAATAGTGGTAAATCTCTTTATTAGATGATGCAATACTACTAATACAAGTAATAATATTAATATAATTACATACATCAATAATAATATAATTACAGTAATGTTTTATTTTGCATAGAATAAAGCTTGATCGAGCTTAGGAGTCAGGGCTGTTTTTATTATTGTAACACTCTTGGGTATTATAGTCTCATCACTTGCCTGTATTTTGTTCCATAATCATGAAGACTTACAAAAGGAGATGTTAGGAAGAATATCATGGCAGTTACTTTTTCATACTGTAAATTAAAAGGTGAATGAGAACGTCTCTGTCACCTTTTTTCTTCTTCTTCAAAAAAAGATTGTAATTTTATACTTATAATAATAATGGTTTGCAAATTAATATTTTACCATTCTTTGTTGTGTACTGAAGTAAATGTCCCTTTTTCTGTTTCAGTTCTAAGAAAAGCAGTGGGCTTATTAAACAATGCTTAGAGAGCATTTGTGTGATTTGAGTTGGATCGAAATCTGAAAACTTAAAGAGAATGACCTGTTTTGTTCGCTCAAAGTTAATTAAAACAACCATTTCAAAAGCTGAACTGATTTTCTTTTTTTATATTATAGTAAGAACATGTGTAACTCAATGTTTTAACTAATTGAAAAGTCTGAATAATCGTTCCAAGCCTACTGATTAGTTGGCGAAATAATCGACGATTAAGCTCTAAAATCGTTAGATTAATCGATTATCAAAATAATAGTCTGTTGCAGCCCTAGACGATGACTATAATTAAATGTAAAATTCAATATTGTTGACGAATAAAAACGAGACTGAATTTGGTTTACAAAATAAATACTATGCAAAAATGTCTCTTCATTTTCATATTTCATTTTCGTTATACAGTAAATTCCATTTTTATGACTGGATTGTGAGATTCCGTCCACCTTTTATGCATCACAAAAGTCTTTTTTTAAAATTTTTTTTATGTATGATCTCCTACAGTTTAGTTAACGAAGAAGCATGCTGTCTAAGGGTTGTGTGTGAGTATAATTCTATAATTTGTCTGTATTGAATGTTTTCTCTGTCCTTATTCAGGTAGGGGTGTAGCGAGTGATTTTGGGGCAGATGTCGAGCCCAAACCGAGCATAATTGGGCCAGCTGGTCTGACTCCAGGAAGAGGGGACTCTTTTTTAGAAGAATCCATCAGGTGATGTTCTCCAGCACCACCCAGGATTACTCAGGATTGTTGTTTCTTTCTTGTTTTCTGAGTCCAATTTCTTTCTCCCTCAAGTTTTTATTTGTACATGGATAACATTACGTAATAGTAAAGAATGTCCTATTTCATGTCATTTCAATCCTGCATGACATTTTCTTGGAAGGTGGAAAAATGGGGAAGATTGTAAGTGAATAAGAACTCAAATTTGGGTCTGTTCATCACACAAAGGTGTCTTATGGCTTCAGACAAGTTAGGCCATATGGATCACCTGTATGATAATTTAATGGGATTTATGTTTGTCTTTTTGGAGTTTATAATTTTGCTTCATTGAGGAAAGAAAGTCATATGGTTTGGAACGACATGAGGATGAATAAATACAAGATTTTTTTTATTAAAATATGAATTTTGAAATGTTTTAAAATGCTGGTCACTTTGTGCACTTACAGTTTCCTGGGCAGAGGATTCGTTGGTGTTGGCAGAGCAGCATTGCCTCCTATGGGTGTAGGTCGTGGACCGATTGGCCCATCAGGCCCTATGTCTCCCATTGCTGCCCCTTCCTCTTTGGCACCTGCTGCCTCCATCTCTGAAGAAGCTCTGATTGTTCCCGGGACACCACCTAAAGTTGAAGTGAAAATTGAGACAGTGAAGTATGAATTCTTTCAGTCACCTCTGATTGTAATTTCGGATCATTTCAAGCAAGTAAATACATTGTTTGTAATTTGCAGTATATACAACGTTCAAAGGTTGGTGTAAGATACTATTTTTTAAAAGAAATACTTTTATTTAGAGATGCACCGATTGACCGGCGTGTGACCAGAACCGGCAGATTTTCACTTGATCGGCCATGACCGGCGACCGGCCGGTCAGTCTGACATAATGCCGAATCCGATTTTATGCCAGTCAAATACACACAGGCGCCGCATGATTAACATCGCGCAACATCAGTATCACACGTGCACACGGAACACACATGTAGGGAACCTCTTGAGTTACAGCCGTTTCACCCCTTAATTACACCTCAAGCATGAGCGGCGCATATGTTTTTCTGCTTGCATGTTAATCAACGAGTGCATTCACACCGGGAGCAGTGCTTGAGCGTCAAGCAGGAAGTGAGCAGCAGTGAAGCGGTTTCTGCGCCGTGTCTATTTTTGCTGCGCTGCTCACACTCAATTAAAGTGAAAGCACATTTTTGATGAAAAAAAAAAAAATTTAAAAGTGGATTTAAAGGATTTAAAAGTGCCCAAAATGCAGAATTTGCATGTTGTGTTTTAACAAGAACTGGAGTAGGCTATGTCAATAAAGAAAATGTACCCATTTAAATTTGTTTTTATTATTGAGTTTGAGAAAGTATATGGTGTTTTTTTTTTTTTTTAATATATAGAAAATAAATATTTGTGTTATTGAAAATAAAAAAGTGGTTTGAAAAATAAAATCGGAATTGGCTGAAATCGGTATTGGTAGGTCAAACTTAATGAAAATCGGAATCGGCCTAGAAAATTGTAATCGGTGCATCTCTACTTTTATTCAGCAAGGATGCATTAAATTGATCAAAAGGGAGAGTTGTAATGATACAAAATATTTATATTTGAAATAAATACAAATGTTCATTTGTACAATCTTGGGCTGCACGATACTGGGAAAATATATGATATGCAATGTTTTGGAGTATTGCGATAATGATACTATAGCAATAGCTCCTACTGGGGAGGCGGGTATAAAGATAGTAAGGCCACATTTGATTGGTCGAATTTGGATAAACAACATATGCATGCACGCAACACACAAATGCTTGGCACATAAAATGTAATTTATCGCACCTCTCTGCGATATGGATCGCATATACTCTTATCGCGATAGCGATAATTGTTCGATATATCGTGCAGCCCTAGTACAATCTATTCATCAAACATTCCACAAAAAATAATAACTGTTATTAAGACTGATAATAAAAACACAGTATGTTAGTTTTACATTATATATATTCAAGCTGAATTTTGATAAGTGCCTAATTTGCAAATTAATCACTTGATTGGTGCAGTTCTTTACAACAAATCAATCCAACCAGTTGGTACAAGCTCATGTGTCTCTCCTACACTGTGTTCTTCAGGGATCCTCTGCCGAAAATAGGAACCAAAGGCAATCCTGTGTCCATCGGCTCAAACTACATTCCCATCTGCTGCAAAAACGATGCTGTGTTTCAGTACCATGTTACATTTACGTGAGTCTTAAAGATACCCTGTGGTTATAATCAAGTTTTTAATGTTGATTATATGCCTATGTGGTGTTTTAATATGCTTTCATACAAACCATGAGCAAATTCTTCAGTTTACACCATATTTTCTAGTTTACAGAGTATTTTCTAGTTAAAAATGCAGTGTACCAAAGACGGTCTCAAAAATGCGCTTTGAAGCTTCTACTGTTTCCTACCATGACCTCACCTGCTCGGGGACTACAGATGGAAACTAGCTTAAGCTAAATCTGGTGCAAAGCATCTTTAATTAATGTTTTTTTTGCACATTGTCCCTGTTGAAATAAATAAATAAATGAAAAAATGAAATGAAATGACAAACATGTTACCAATTTCGGTAACTTGCGGGGCGGAGCTTTTCATTAGGAGGCTAATGTCCGATTTTGTAAATATGCATTACAATTAGGGCTGGGTATTGAGACAAATTTCACAATTCGATTCGATTACGATTCGATTCAATATCGATTATTTTGGATATCAGTTACAATAAATGGCGTTTTTTCTCAAGGGAATCTTCTCTTAACTAATGCTGTAAACTATGGGAGTCTAGTTGTAGCCTGTTAGGCTTCATTAGCCTAATATGAAGGTAATAATGAATGAATCACTTAAATTACACTTTTATTTATTTTTATAATAAGAAGATTATATGAAATATAAACATTTAAATGGTGGCTGTCATAAAAAACTTGCCAGATTTATTCAAATATGAAGGCAATAATGAATGAATCACTTGATACACTTTTATTCATTTTTATAATAAGAAGATTATATGAAATATAAACATTTAAATGGTGGCTATATATTTAGCAAAATGCTCCTCTCTGTAGTTATTTTTTCCTAGCTGACTAACGAGTTGATGTGGGTTTTCTGAGGTAAATATGACGATACATTGATTACAAGCTGTTTAACTGACGTCTTTCCACGGTTGAAACGCTGATTGAGCGAATCAATGTGACATGATACGAATTTCGATAAGTTATACTCTATCTTTTATCACACTTTCAGATGCTCATTCATGTTTATTTCGCGCTGTAACTGGTATTATTAACCCGGAAGAGAGATCAGCGCTGCTGCTTCTCATCAGCTGCGCCAGAGCGATCTCACGCCACAGCGCCAAAACTCTATTTATGTTTTTGAATTTCTAAAGAAAATGGACGTAATTTGAAAACTGAGACTTTGTTTCATATCAATAGTAACAAAGGACAAAGATTATTGCGATTTTTATTTTTTTTTGATGCGCGCAGCCACGATACAATATCCCATTCATTCAAATGAAACAGGATGAATAATCGATTCTTGAGACTTAAGAATCGATATCGGTTCGTAAAAATGAGAATCGATTAATATCGAGAAATCGATATTTATTACCCAGCCCTAATTACAATTCTACAACCTTGTAGTCGAATTCTCTCTCCATCTACTTCTAAATGTTTCCAATTTAAAGATATATGGCTGAATTAAATCAATATTCCCACTTGCCATTGTTCAGCGTTTACTACCGTTAACAGTGTATCAGGTAGTCCGAGCTGGTGTGACGAGGGTTGGGTGCCGTTCACGTTTTCACATCGCGCAGAGCGGCTCTGGAAATGCATTTTTGTTCTCATATAGTGGGACTGCAGAGGCTGAAAAACACCGCAAGCATCCCACATGCTTTAGTGTGTGTGTGTGTGGTAAATGAAACCTCACGTCTGCGCCACTCATTTACACAGTTCAGAACCTAACTTTGATTTAGTGGAGGCATATTAATGGCTCTGCATGTACTATATAAAAAACATTTTAATGTATTATTTTGATGATCAGAAATTTGTTTTAAAAGATAGAATTATTGACAGCAGGGGTCTTTAAAAAATGTTTCAAAACATTGATAGCAGAAGGTTTGTTAGTGCCCACAGGTTCTGATATATAGTTACAGAAAAATAATGTGCACACTGTTCTCAGTGCTGTTCTTGAAATGATTTTACGCAAAGATCTGAATTGTACTTTTGACAAATGTTTAAAATGATGTGCACTCACTTTAGATAAAGACTTCAGCCTTGCCTAATGTTGTCATCTGACATATTTAGTGATTCAGATGGTGGTCCCTCCATATGGTGGCTAGCATATTGAAGTCCCATGACCAGAGGACAAAAGCTTTTTTTTTTTTTTGTACCAGATTTTTTTAAACAAGCTAACATCACTGTCACAGTTGGACACTTATAATTGACCCCATTGGAAACATAAACAAAAACTACAGAAGTAACTTCGATCAGTTTTCAGAGCTAATGCTTTCTAATATTGACTGTTCTAGATCAGAAATGGCCAGCGAACAATGAAGATGCCTTAGTGCACCTTTAAACATGGGTTTTTTGCTCTAACAAGTTGTTTGCCCCTGCATGTCAGAATAAAGTAGACATTTTAGTTCATGGCCTATATTGTGACCATTATTCACTGAATAATTATGATTAGCAGCATTTCCTTTAGAACACATGATTAATGAAGTGAATGATCGGCTATTGAATTTCAGCCCGAACGTGGAGTCCATCGGTATGCGCTTCGGTATGATGAAGGAACATCGGCCTACCACGGGAGAGGTGGTGGCTTTTGACGGATCTATCCTCTATCTGCCTAAACGTCTTGAAGAGGTTTGTATGCTTTGTATGTTGTTATTTTCCACTTTAAACATTCCTCATTTCCCAAGTTTACTTTGGCTTTGCTGTGTGACAGGTTGTTCATCTTAAAGCTGAGAGAAAAACCGACAACCAGGAGATCGACATCAAGATCCAGTTGACTAAGATTCTGCCTCCCAGCTCTGACCTGTGTATCCCATTCTACAACGTGGTTCTAAGGAGGTGTGTATTCTCTTCAACTGTATAGTTTCAGGATTTTCACTACGGGGTAAACCTGTTAGGCAGCACCCCCACTTTTGAAAAATCCTCAGAAATGGCATACCCAAACTAAAACAGAAACAGTTCATGAACCCTTTTGCACTAAAAGCACAAGTATGGTCTCATTTGAAAGCTGACACTTGGCAGTTTATTGTAAATTTAGAATTAATTATTGTCATTTTTTTTTATAAAAAGCTTCAAAGTTTTTTAAAGTTAAAATAAATGTATTTTTTATGAAATATCTTCATAAATATAATATTGAAGTAGGAATTGTATCAATCTAGAAATGCACTGCAGCTAAAGCCACATGTCTGACCATATAATATTTAAAATCTGAAGATAAGTCTAAAACTCTGAATGTAATTAAATGTTTTTAAAAATCATGAAATATGACTTTATTTTGATTAGACTCTAAAATGCAAACTTTTTGTGGTGCAAACGAGCCCCATTCAGTCTCAGTCTTCCCTGCACACATTCACACATCTCCGGCCTGGTTATGGCTCTAAATATGTTTTTCTTTTGTCTTCATTATAATTACTAACGACTGGCTATTCACGCTGTTTCAATCCCTAATTTTTGTTTCAAAGTTGTCACTTCACATTTGAAACTATCAAATGCCCTTCTTAAAAAAGAAACATTTCATTAAGCATTCCTATTTGAAAATTTTCATAAAAATAACAGCTCGGTGGCAGGTGCATCTACATAACAAAGCATGCAGAAGTCTGTAATTTTTATCATAGCAACTCTTCAACTGTCTCCGCTGTCATTTCTCATCAATTTAATGCATCCTCGCTGAAAAAAATCTTGCTGACCCCTAATTTTTTTGAATTTCGTTTAATTTATCCAAATAGTCTTCATTTTTTTTCAAAAATTGTATCGCATGAACTTCGCAAAGAGGGCGAAATCCACATACAACGAAAAAGTACTGCAGTGTGTGCTATGTAACAAAAGATGGAAATTATATTGAAAATCAAATTCATACTGAAATAATCATATGTGTGCACCATTAAAAACTACACGGTAATTGAATGACAAAATTAGCATTAAAAAGTCAAACATAGCCCGGCCTCTGAGAGAATGTAAGATCTCTCTGCGTTTTCACTAGGCATAATTCTTCCATCTCCGTTACAGAGAGAACTCTTCTCTTGTAAGACAAAACCCTTAGCAGTCATATCACTCAGTGGGTTCCCTCGTGTGTTGTCCTGGAGTCTCTGCACTGGGCCTGTCTAAAGTCAACCATGTTTGAAATCTACAATTAGCTGCGGCCTCGGCGGGGACTGAACACCCTTTGCTCTTGATAGCCAGGAGTGAAAACATGCTCCTGAGAGACCACTCGCCTGTGCCTGCCTCACTCCATTTCCCTCCACTGCATCTTTTAAAGTTTAGAGATGGGGTCATCAAACAATTTTGGAAAATCAAATAAGTATAATCGCGTTACGGCTCGCATGACGTAGCAGCCCGATGAGAAATGAAGACTATGGGTTCCGTTGTGTGTTAAACCAAAATTATAGGTTCAATACAAGTTAAACTCATCCTACAGCACAACATTTTATTTTGTCTTTGAAAGGCCAAAAGGTTACAGTGAGGTATTTACAATAGACAATATTAGGGATGGGTACCGAAACCCGGTATTAAACGGGCCCCGGTACTGAATTTTGAAAGACCGCTGTATCGATAGGCTCGGACGTTACCGGTTCTGCTGTCGGTACTGGAGAAATTAAGTAAATACACGCAAGTTGGGCTACTATTTATTATTCCTATAAAGACGTTATCTCGAACATGTTTATATCACCAGCCATTTCTATATATAAACTATATTTTAATTAAACCATATGTCTGTGATGCAAATTTGCAATTCGCAGTTCAGAAGAGAGAGAGAAGAGAGAGAGAGCGATCTCTCACGCAAAGCCACAGCACGCGCAACACGACAGCCCTTGCTTAATGAGTGACAATGAGGACAGAACTAAACATCCAACGTGGTTACACTTTAGATCTGGGGTATTATTCTAATATATTTTGTATTTCGGCTTCCAAAGATTATAAAAAGAAGATATTTGAGATAAAACCGTTAAAAAACGAAACGATCTGTCCAGCTTAACTTCCTTTACTTCACAGCACTGCGGAGCGCTGTCAGTTCTTCCTAAAACCCAAACGTAACCGTCAGAATCAGCACGATCGGCGATTGTTTCAAAGTGCTGTCTTCTACTGTTGCAAGATCAAGAAAATAGCTTAAAAACACAAAAACCTGCGCAAGAGACGCTGTTCACAAGGCGGTGCACGCTCCGAAACGGACTGCAACGAGACAAGAAAAGTAACCTATATACTTGGGCTTTGTGCGTCCTTAACTATCAAATATACATACAAATGTCAAAATGACCAGCTCTGAGATTCACTTAAACACAGTTTATTCACTTAAACACAAGTATGTCTTAAACGGACGTAAATAATAGGGAGAAAATGATGGTGCATCAGTCCCCATTATCTGCACTCGGTCTTAAAGGGGCAGCAGTCTAATAGCCTAAACCTGCTGACGATTCAGCCATTAATGCAAATCAAACAACAAAAGGCAGAGAAAATCACTCACAGCCTTTGAATGAGTAACTTTAGATTTAATAAGCATTATTCTATCTATGATAAACTACAGTGCTGTTTTATATTTGATTAATAGGTTTCTTTTCAGACAGAAACAATTACCTGACAAGATATGCTAGTAGACCTTCCTGAAATTAAAGCACTTTGTATATAATTTGTACCTTTGATTAATTGTATTCTTGTGTTTGTACTTGTTTTTTTTTCTTATGTGTCCTTTTTGTATAAACAAAAAAAGCCTGCACATTGCTGCATAACAAAAATATATTTTTCTTCGTTTTGCTTTTTATATTTTACATTTCAAAATATAAAGTTTAATTATGTTCTTAATTCTTAAAAAAAATAAAAATAAATAAAAAACACCAAAAAGAACCGATAAGAATACCGTTAAAGTACCGGATCGATAAGCGGTATCGGTAAGAGTAGTAATACCGATAAAACCTTAACGATACCCATCCCTAGACAATATAGTGTTTAATGGCATAGAAAATTATTTGGGCCAATGTTTGGAGTGTTTAATGGCTAGGGGTGGGAATCTCTGAATCTCACAATTGAATTGATTACGATTCAGAGGGCTGTGATGCTAAATCTATTATCTAAATCTATTATCTATCTTTTTTTGTGTGTGACTATTTGGTACTTTTAAGGGAAACTATTTACAATGACCAAAAAAGAATTTACTTCCAATATCTTTTATTAATAAAATAAATGGAAGTGATTTGGTAAGTCAACTGTAAGGTTACATTTGCCAGCATATGTCCCAACATTGCAAAGAACCAACAGAAAAAGAAAAGTGTGCCTGTACTAGCAGCATACTCGTAGTAAATTTATACAAACTTCAGCATATTCTGAATCTTTTACATAAAATAAGAGACTTATAACCAACATCCTCCTGTTATGTGCAACTGAGAAAAATAAGTGATACACAGGTGATTTTGTGATTTTATAATTGATTGTAATATTTTATAGTTGTTCAAATTGTTATTTGTTAGTTTTCACGTTAGGTTGTCATAACAACAAAGTTGTAATATTGTATGCAACTATAAAATATATATAATAATTAAATCATACAATGACAATTTGAATCCCCCCTTCATGTAATTGAGATCATCAATCAAGTTTTATCGCAAAAAAATCTCAAAGGCTGCCTACCAATAACCATTTGATAATTTATGGCCATTATTAAAGTAAGTATTCAGTAATGTGTTGAGAAACGCTGCCAGTGTGAAAACACAACGTGAGCCTGCTGTCGTAGCTAAGCTGTTCACTTCGCACCACATGAGCAAGCGTTTTGAACCAGGCTGTATTGTTGAGCCCTGTGGATTATTGCTCCACTTTTTCGGTGCATATGAGACAAGTCTGAGCTACAATGCCTTGTTGACAGTCAGCTCTGACATCTCTCACTTTCCTCTCATTCTTTCTCTCCCGCTCCAGAGTGATGAAAATACTGGGGCTGAAATTAGTGGGCAGGAACCATTACGACCCCAACGCTGTTGTGGTTCTCGGCAAACACAGGTATTTTGCACCATCCTGATTGTCCTCGATTACATTCCAACTTAAATTGCTGTGCTCCACATTGTTTGGTTTCACCCTGAATAAATCTAGACTCAAGCTTCGGTATTTTTCCACCTGCCTTATGATTACCAGACACATGTGACACTTACAATAATGGCTTGCATTCTGATTCTCTGTTCAGGGTCCTGCTGAGCATTTGTTCCTAAAGGTGTTTGTGAATGTGTGTCTTTCAGGCTTCAAGTGTGGCCTGGATACTCCACCAGTATCAAGCACACTGATGGTGGCCTCTACCTCATTGTGGATGTCTCACATAAGGTGCTGCGAAACGACTCTGTGCTGGATATCATGTGAGTTTGATCAGTGTAATCACTCATTCAGACATGTCCACATGTGTAAAGCCATTACTGTTTTGTCAGTTCCATACTTTGTTCTACCAAAATACTTAATATTCTACGGTTTATGAGTAAAACATTGTTCCAACTGCAGTTTAAATGCATTAATGTCCCCACTGAGCTGCATTTGAAAATGTTTAAATGCCACTTCACATGAAGTTTTTGTGTTTTCTCTGCATTGCAAAGATGAGTTTTGTTGATACTGATTTTATTGATTGGTTGCAGCCCTATTGTGTCTTTGAATTTGAAATTTTTATTTGACACAAAAGATGATGCATACCTTTAAGTTTCAAAAATGTTTTTTTAAGGGTAAAAATTCCCATAAAAGGTTCAAATCAATTTAAACTTATTAAAAAAAAGATAATTTCTGTCTCTACTGTGAACTGACAACCATACAGATTTTGAAGAATAATATCATAAACTTCAGGAGTCAGCTGTCCACGGCAGTCCTAAACCTGCCAAGATACCAACACAATAAATGCACTAGGCAAAATATAAATATCTGATCTAAATATCGTTATCGATAAAATCCTAGAACATTTCGAGATATAATATTTTTTTGTCAATATCGCACACCCATACATGTATAGTTTTTCTAACAGTGCTTTTAGAATATTATTTATTGGGTGTTTTACTTTTAACTACTCTGTTTATTCCAGTGGATAGCATTTGATACCGAAATGCAATAAAAACATTTTAAATACAATTTTTATAAAAAAAACAAAAAACAATTTCATTCAAAATTAAAGCTGCAAGCAGCCTTTGCGGGGCCAAGCCCTGAAAGGGACCACAAGCAGAACAAGTACAACAAGCACATGTTCTTTCTCAGACAGACACCATGTGTAGAACTGAAACGACTTTTCCACCACTTAAGGCCACAGTACCTCTTACGGTCTGGGCATGTGCCACACGGGATTCGAACCCACGACCGCAATGGTTCGGGATTCGTGACACGTGGTTTAGCAGCTTGCGCCACTCATAGGATATAAATTACAAAACTGCAGAGGAGAGGCTTCAGTATAAGAATAAACGCACAAAATTATGTTAACGTGATTAGCATGCTAAGCTAGCTCAATGCTAATATAACTTATGGTCATCCTGTTAGCTGAAGAGCCCCATTAAAAAGAATGGCACAAGGTTAGCATGCTGAACAATTATTATGCTAAGCTAACTAGCATAAGGCAACAAACACAGGCTAGGTCAATTTTGGAGACAAATATCTCAAAAACGGTAACGAATATCAAAAATCTGTTCAGTCATTTCTGTGCGGCTCGGTCCAAAGATCATCTGACCAAATTTTGGAAAAATTTGAGCAAGATCTGAAGGAGGAGTAGCGAAAAAATGGTTTTTCATTTGCTCCAATATGGCGGACAGTCACTTTGTTGGAAAATGAAAAATGAGACATCGTTAGAATCGGTATAAGCCAAGGAACATATTGATATAAAGAAATTAAATTTTGAACTATATTTGCAAAAGTTATAAGCGCTTTTACAAAAAAACTTATAACTTTGTAACACTAGGTGGCGCTGTCATCAAACTTCTCATGTACCTTTGGGCCATGCTAATGATGATCCATACCAAATTTGGTGAAGAAATTTTAAAAAGTTTTAAAGATATTGCAAATTATGACAAAATTCAAAATGGCGGACACGAGGTACATCCCATCATGGCAAAATTGATATCCACGGATTCGGCATGATCCAAGGAATCCATAGATACCACATTTATGATTTTCTGAAAAACTGTTCAAAAGTTATTGGCCAAAATAGCAATTTGGCATATCTCATGACCCCTAGGTGGCGCTATTCCCAACTTTGGTATGACACCTCAGAACATGCTTCTGATAAAGTGTATCGATTTCTGTTTCGATTGATCAAACTTTGGCCGAGATACAGCCTCTTAGCCAATTTTTGGTGGACCTCACTAAGTTTGCGACACCATAACTTTTGAAGAAAGACAACTAAAAAAAATCTGTTCAGTCATTTCTGTGCGGCTAAGTCTAAATATCATTTGACCAAATATTGGACAAAATTGAACAAATTTTGAAGGAGGAGTAGCAAAAAAACTGAATACTGTACTTTTCAAAATGGCGTCTACTGTAATGGGCGGAGTCTTAATGTATGACATTGGTTGTGATCAGCATGATGAGTGGAATCAGGTGTACTATGTTTCATGTCTCTAGACCAAAGGGTTCAAAAGTTACAATGATTTTAATGTTGAAATTTTGAACTGGTGGTGGCGCTATAGAGTTGGGGCTAGAGACTCACTATTTGGCTCAATTACTTTTCATGATGATCTCTATAAGTGTGCCAAATTTCATCATTTTCCTACTTACGGTTCATAGGGCTGCCATAGACTTCCACCGGGAAGAATAATAATAATAATAATAATAATAATAAAACCAACAGATACAATAGGTGCCTCTGCACCTTCGGTGCTTGGCCCCTAATAATGGCCTGCGTATGAACTTCCACATGAGTGTGGATGCTTTTGTAACATTCATTTTCAATAAGACTTGGACATTTTAGGCAATATGAATGTCAGAGACAATTGGTCAAATTTATTCAGAGTTCCTATCAGGGATTTAATCGCTGTCAGAGAGAATGAGACCTTGGAAAGAAAAGCAGAAAAGCAGCTCACTAGGTTTTGATTACATCTCGAAAATTCAAATGCATGCTAAACTTTAGACTCATAACGATAATCAGTCACTATAATCAGTTTGCAAAAATCAGTGGAATGATGTAAATCGCTTAACCCTGCTGTCTCCGAATACCTGTTTGTTTGTCTGTCGCAGGAACCTGATTTATCAAGGAAGTCGTGAGAGTTTTCAGGATGAATGCACAAAGGAGTTTGTTGGTTCAATTGTGATCACTCGCTATAACAACCGCACTTACCGTATCGATGACATTGAGTGGGCAAAGTCTCCCAAAGACACCTTCACCTTGGCTGATGGATCTGTGACCACATTTGTCGATTATTACAGGTTCATGTGCAATGTTGGGAACCCACTTCTCTGATTTAAGTCCAGAATGCATGTAAAAGACACGACAGCTGGACAGTAAATTGTATAACTAGATTATATGACACAAATGACATTGTGAATGTCCTTGCATTCATAAATTCTAGCCCATTATGACAGATATATGTTGTTTTAAAGCGATAAATTACAGTTTTATAGTTTGTTGTCGGGATTTTCTAATTAGCTTTTTATATGCACAGTAAGAACTATGGCATTACCATAAAGGAACTGGACCAACCACTGCTCATCCATCGTCCAAAAGAGAGGTCCAAACCAGGAGGAAAGGTGATGAATGCATATCAGGATTGCTGGACTAGAAGTAGATGCTGTTTTGTTTGCTTTTATATTTTAGAAATGACTGACAGCTGCATGTTAGTCGTTGGTTGTCTGAATAACATGTTTTGCAGGCCTGATTGAATTCACATTCCATGCTGTCATCTAGTGGTGTCATTGGGTGCTGTAGTGTACATTTAATAGTAATTTGCCATCACAGGAATAAATAATATTTTAAATGATATTCAAATAGAAATGTTATTTTACAATGTAATACATTTATTATATAACTATATCACTATTTTTACTAGGGGTGTAACGGTTCACAAAATTTACGGTTCGGTTCGATACTATACACTTGTGTCACGGTTCGGTATGTTTTCGATACAGCAAAATGAAAGAAATGCCAGAGAAATTTCCTTGATTTAATTTTTTTAATTATATTTTTATTAAAATTAACATCATAAAGTATATTGTTTTACTTTGGAGCATATAAAACAAAAAAGCTCCTTGGACAAAATGAAATATTGTAGTTGTTATAAACAAAGGTTTATTTTAGTTCAGATTAACATTTCAGGGCAGCAATTGTATTCATAATGTCAAAATAAAACTGACGTAATGTTACTTGAAAGCATTATAGCCTACTATTCCTGCCAAACTTCCATGATTACAGTTGATAGTGTTATACAGTAAATCCATGGTGAATGTTGCTGATCTGTGGACACTGATTAGTTCATTCATGACACAATGTTTATCCTGGTTTCCACATCAGCGCGGTTTGATCCGTTAATAAGAAATGTGAACGTTTCTCACTAGATCTCGCAGCAATGTTATTACTTAATTTAAATGTGCCACTTTTCTTTACTGGAATTCGCTGTGTAGTAACTGTCGCTTGATTAAGATCAGCTTGCATTGCATTGGTCCAAACTGATAAATGGTCCGTCAACAACACAATAACGAGTCAAGTCACATTCGTTCTGCTTACATTAGATTTGCCATTTGATATTGACCAATGTTGTGGCAATGTCACGCCAGCATCTCTTACATTATGAACGTGCTTTCCACGTGCCTACATTTGAAATAACGAAATTTTGGTTGGCAGGAAAAATGGTCCAGCGAACCGTTCGGTTTAAAAATGTGTACCAAAAACCGAACCGAAAGCCCTGTATCGAACAGTTCAATACCAATACGTGTATCGTTACACCCCTAATTTTTACTCTATTTTTCATCAAAGAAATGCATCATTGGTGAGCATAAGATGCTTGTTTTCTACTAAAAGCATAAAAAAGTATAAATTTATGAATAGTGTAGTTTTTCCATCACATACTAACCAGTCTCATGGTCAAGTGGCTCCTCATAAAAACATTGAGGCAGATTTTGTTCCTCAATTATTTGTTTTGGTGACCAATGTGTTTTTTGTCCGTTCGTTGGCCATTGTTGGAATTGGGATTGCTATTAACGTGAATTTGATCTACTCAATAATAGGTAATAACGGGTGAAATCCTGCTGCTGCCTGAACTCTCCTTCATGACTGGCATCCCTGAGAAAATGAGGAAAGATTTCAAAGCCATGAAGGTACGAATCCATCACCAGTCAAACAATCTTGGCACATTAACAAGTGTCAGATTGAGTCAGTTGGGTGAACTCTTTATTTTGGAAACTGTTCAGATGGGGTCACTCTGACCTATCCCTCTTGGTCCCTGTGTTTCAGGATCTGACCATGCACATCAATGTGGGAGCCGAGCAACACACCCAGAGTCTCAAACAACTGCTGCACAACATCAACAGCAATAACGAAGCTCTCTCAGAGCTGGGCCGCTGGGGCCTCAGCATCAGCCAGGAGATTCTAGTGGTGAGAAAGGAAACGGACACCACCGTAATGCACTTGACAGTGGAATTTAGTCTACGGCCCTTTTTTGATTTTAGATGTATAGTAAAAGAGAACTTTGTTTCAACTAGACAAAATAAAGCTTTCATTTTATCAATGCAAGTAGTTTTCAGAATCACTTATATTGAAACATAGTGGTCATATATGTGTACATCTGTGCTGTTCACCCTTTTAATTAACTGTATTGATTGGCTTACTGTATTTTTCATTCATCATGATCCATTGGTGTTCTTTTAGTTAACTTGAATTACTTAAATGTTTTGTTTCTGCACAGACTCAAGGAAGAATTCTGCCCAACGAGACCATCTGCTTGCATGCGGCCTCTTTCGCCACATCTCCGTCAGTAGACTGGTCCAGAGAGGTGGTTCGAGACGCATCCATCAGCACTGTGAGTCAGAAAAATCAGAGCTCGGACACAGCGCAGGGTGTTTGAACGAAAAAAAATAACTGTAGTCATTGGTTTGCGGCGGAGTGGTCAGAAAATGCCCAATTGATGCTTATGGTCTCATACCGTAGAAAGAAAGCTGCCTCATTTGGCTTGCTTGGGCCTGGGTAGTCTGACTTCTGAACAAAGTGACTAAACTTATATAAATTAAGATAAATTGACTAATAAATTGGTTTGTTTTAGTGAAAGTAAAAACGTATAGCTGGACTAGTTTAGTGTGATTTCACTAAATGACTCTTATTTATTTTAGTAAATCCAAAAAAAAATACAGCTGGACCAGTGTAGACTGATTTGAATTAATGACTCTTATTATCCATTTTTTGTGAATCTACTTAATCTGACTAAACTGTAAAAGAGAAGAGAATTAGGCTGTGTAAATTATCTTTTGTTGTTTTGAATGTGACCAAATTGAATTTGAAAGCCCTAATCTTTCACATTGCGCCCAAGTTGTAGTTCATCCTGTCCCATGATTCCTCTCTGTCAGGTCCCTCTGAACTGCTGGGCTGTTTTCTTTCCTCGGCGGGCAACCGATCAGGCAGAGGAGCTGGTAAACACTTTTACAAGGGTAGCTGGACCAATGGGCATCAGAGTTGAGCGGCCCATCCGCGTAGAGTTACGGGATGACCGAACTGAGACATTCGTCAAGAGCATTCACTCTCAACTCACCAGTGAGGTACACAGATAGACTTGTGAAACTGCAATCAAAAAAGTTGATTATTCTCTCAAAGAACATCTCCAAGGACCATGGTTCTTTTGGCTTAGTAAATGGAAGTAATATCTAAATACCATAGTAAGTGAATATGGTTCTCAATTTGGCTCAGATCAGTTCTCTTCTGGTTTTCAGCCCCGTGTGCAGCTGGTCGTGTGCATCATGACCGGAAATAGAGATGACCTATACAGCGCTATCAAAAAGCTCTGCTGCATCCAGAGTCCAGTGCCATCACAGGTTTGAGTGAAACACAATGTCTTTGCATTTTATAGTTCAATTTCTGAATTTAAGCAAAGTTTGAGGTCGGTAAATTTTCTTCTTCCATGTTTTTAATCAGATTCATATGCTCAGCAATTTGATAAAAACATGGCCCAATGTCAAATACATTGAAATTACAGTTTAAAATAACAGTTTTCTATTATAATATATCAATCAATCAATCAAAACTTTATTACAGACTCAAAGTCCATTTTTAAAAAAGAAAGAGAAAAACAAATAAACAAAAAAAGACAACAACAAAAAAAACAAAAACACAACCCATACAATCCATTACAACAGCCATACAATTTTGTGACATAGACTCACAGAATACACCAGTACCAGTGTCTCCACAGCTTTGACTGATACCGTGTAGAACTAACCCTCACATTTATTAAACTCACAATAATTTCATTTTTAGAGTCATTAAGTCGGCAGATAAATCTATATATAAAATTATGTAACAGTGCTTTAAAAGTGATTACACGTACACTGACAAACATTTCACTTGCACTATGCCATCTAGGTCTCCTTAATAAGATTCTCATAGCATCATTATATGCTACTTGCAGCTTCTGTAAACTAGATGTTCTATAGTTACACCACAAATGAGCAGTATAAAATGTTGTACAATATGCTTTAAAAAGTGACACCTTCACCTCATCTGAACAGAAACTAAACTTACGCAACAGTATATTTGCCTGCATATACATCAGGCGGCGTTGCCTTTCAATATCATCATCATCTGTCATGTGCTCAGTAATAATATGTCCAAGATATTTCACTTTCTCGCACACCGTGAGATTCTGATTAGACAACTTAAACACTGGAAATTTTATACTTTTATCCTCCTTAGTTCTGCAGACCATAACCATGCTCTTATCAGGATTATATACAATAAAATAATATAATTTAAAAGTAATTTTTTTTCCTGTGATGGCAAAGCTGAATTTTCAACAACCATTACTTCACTCTTCAGTGTCGCATGATCCTTCAGAATTCAATGTTAAAAACAGTTGTGCTGCTTAATATTTTGTGAAAATCATAATTTGTCTTTCCAGGATTTTAATAAAGAAACCGAACAAAGCTCTGTGCGTGTGCATATTGACGCTAAAGGGTGCCATGTGTGTCACTATATGATGCCCTAGGATGAGAATGCGTTGTATATTTTCATGTGAAGCAGAATATACAACATGAAGAAATCTATACAATACAGTCATACATTCCATATCATGTCTGAATCTCAGTGGCTCTTATTTTATAGGCCATTAACGTGCGGACCATCTCCCAGCCACAGAAACTCCGCAGCATCGCTCAAAAGATCCTTCTGCAGATTAACTGCAAACTGGGAGGAGAGCTGTGGACAGTGAATGTTCCTCTGGTGAGTGTGTGTGAATCAGACCTTTTGCCCACGGGTGGCCCTGCAGTTACCGTACTGTGTGTCACTCAGTATTTCATTTAAAAAGAAACCGCTCAAGTAAATATTGAGCATTGGGAATGAACTTTAAAATGGTCACTTCACAGTGAGAAGCAATATACGATAGTTAGGTGTGATCCATTGTCTAGTGTTTATTTTCGTTAACGCATTAGTTTCATGGGTTCATATCTTGACTATACTCATGAGGAAAAACTGTCCCTCCATATTTTAAGAGACATTACCTCAAAAACCAGCAGCCGCAAACTCATTAATAGTCTTGAGAAGGCAAGAAAAACATTAAAATAACATTAGTATTATTTTCATTGTAAATGAATTTTCCCACTTTTGTTCACAATTTTTTAATAACCTATAATAGATGAAATAGGAAGTAATGCATGATAAAGAAAAAAGGCATGAATTTTAAGAGCCCTAAGTGTCACACATTATTCCTTCTAAATGGTACTGATGCTGTATTGTTGCAGAAAATAAATATTAGCAAATGGGATTAACTAAAAGAAGAACTTCTAACTACTAATTTTCATTGGAACAGAAATACCTGATGGTCATTGGGGTGGATGTTCACCATGACGCAAGCAAGAAGAGCCGATCTGTCATGGGCTTTGTGGCAAGTCTCAACAGGTAACTTTATGAAATATAGTGCAGTTGGACTCATTTAATATCCCAAATCACAAAGTACATAAACACTATCATTCAAAAGTTTGGGGTTGTTTTTGGAAGAAGTCTTTTACGCTTAACATTAATTTTATCAAAAATAAAGCAAAAACAGTAATATTGTGAAATTTTACAATTTAAAATAACTGTCACATGACCCTTCAGAAATCATTCTTATATTCAGATGAAATGTATATAAAAACTAGGGATGTGCATCTTCTAGTTCAGGCCGATGCGATACGCATCCCGATGCGTAGCCAACGATATGATACATTAAAGATACATATAAGATTCACTACTCTCACGATGTGGTACGATCCGATTCAATGTAATATATGATGCAATGGATAAAAATATGATGCTATGCAATTCAGTATGGTATAGATAGTAGACTTTTATTTCTTTTATTCAGTCATACAGCAAATCATAAAGTGCCATCTGACTTTTATTGCTTGGTTCTTTTATATTTAATCACAAAACCATTTTTAATAAAAGCAGGTGCTGTTTTAACATAAACAAAAAAAAATTTAAAAAAAAGTTTCACAAAAGGGTCTTTCATAACTGTATTCAGATGTAAAAATATATATCTATGAAAAACTATTATTGGCAATCACAGGCTTCTGTAAACCAGATCTTAATGAACTTAATGTCCTGACTCTCAGGACACGCCTCACTCTTAGCAGAAATTAAAATGTGCTGCTTACAAGCAGCACATGTGAGATCTTTGAATCAGACCTAACCCTGTGTTTGTCCTGGTTTAGCATGCTGACCAAATGGTACTCCAGGGTCACCTTCCAAATGCCTCACGAGGAGATAATCAACGGCTTCCGAGTGTGTCTGTTGGCTGCCCTGCAGAAATACTACGAGGTAAAAAACGTACATAAATATTAATCAGATAAAATATAGGCTCTACAACAAATGTCAAATGACAGCTCTTGGCCAAAGGCAAAAATATTTTTTTTTCTATTTCAATACTCTACAGCTTAGGTATTTTTATGCTTGACCATCTTACCATTTTATATATAAATAGGTGAACCACACCTTCCCCGAGAAGATCGTCATCTATCGCGACGGCGTGTCAGACGGACAGCTGAAGACCGTGGAGCTTTATGAGATCCCTCAGATTTTGAAATGCTTCGAGACCATCCCGAACTACGAACCGAAGCTGGCTTTCATCGTGGTGCAGAAAAGAATCAGCACCACCCTGTACTCCTATGGATCAGACCACTTCGGGACCCCCTCGCCAGGAACCGTGCTGGACCACACCGTCACTAACAGAGAATGGTTGGAGAGCTGAAGCTTGTGCTTTGCGTGCAGTTTAGGGTTCTGTAAACCGCTTTAGCTTAAAAAAAAAAAAAAACGGTGATACTGGTTCCTGAACGATACTTTTTTTCGATATCAATTTTATGAAAATAAAAAAATTAAATCCATTTTAACATAAAATAAAAACACAAATTAAACACAAAAAAATAAAAAAAGGTGGCTATATTTTTTTGCAGTTTTTTTACAAACATATTTTCAGTCTGTAAAAAAGCACCAATGCTGAAGTTTTATGTTTCCTAGTCATTTAACAACATGTAAGCTATACTTTAAATGAGCTTGCGCATGCTTTTTCTGCAAAGCTGCTTTGAAACGATATGTTTTGTGAAAAAAGCTACAAATAAATGTGAATTGAATTAAATAAGCTACTGGGAGGGCAGGAAATGCCTTGAAAAGCTTGCCACAAAGCACTGGCAAAAGTAGCATAATAATTATGAATGTTGGGAAAAAATAGCAAGGAGACATTTTTAATTGTTTATTAATAAACTAGTGTTTTCTGAGTAGTTGTCTGCAAAGATGAAGATGCTGACTTATCATTTCTGCAGTATAGTGAACGCGTGTGCCTTTAGAGAGAAATTCACCTTTTATTTGGTTTACATAATCCAACTCTGTTTCAAACTGGTTAGTTTAAAAGAAATAGACCTAAAGACTCGTCGAAAACTAGACTTTGTTGGCTGCAAAGATGAAGTTGACGACGCTGACTTGTCATTCCTGCAGTATGGTGAATGTGCGCGCGCCTATAGAGAGAAATTCACCTTTTATTTGGATTACAATGCATTACAATTTGTTTAGAATTGGTTTAAAAGTAAAACTATTTTAAGCTTCTATAGGCCTTATTCACATGTCTGTGAGGCAGGTATTCTAGTTTCGGTTAATTTGTGACACGCTCCAGTTCTTTTTGCAGTCGAACTTTCTGCTATCAAGTTTATTATGTGTTCTGTTGAAGTGCTTCATCAGATTTTTATCTTGGCAGCAATGTTATTGTCACAAATATTGGATTACACGCTGCTGGCATCGAGTCTTGGTGAAATGTAGCTCCACTTCTGATCTTTTCCACATATTTTCCGTCTATGTGGGTGGGTCTTTTTGGGCAACCGCATAAACTAGTGTTTTCCCTCCACAGCAAATCATGATGTTTACGAGATTAGGTAAAAATTTTGTACCAAGACAGTGTTTCACTACTCGAAAGTATCTATATTATACTCGAGGCAATTTGTTTGGTGCCTAAAAAGCATCGAACTCGATACCCAGCCCTAGCAGTGCCCTAGAATGTGCAACGTGATGTGCACAGCACAGGTCTAGTCTAGTGCATTACCAGGAGGAAATAAAATGTTGTATATGTAGTGACATGTTTCTCTTCTCTCTAGGGTGGACTTCTACCTAATGGCACATTCGATTCGACAGGGTTGTGGTCTGCCCACTCATTACATAGCAGTGTACAACACTGCAAACCTCACCCCTGACCACTTACAGAGGTAAGAAAGTAGTCCTAGTTGACTGGTGTTTTTTAACTGAAGCTGTTCAAACGAGCGTATATTAAACAAAAAATCAAATGAAAAAAGTTATTTAACGTTCACAGGTTGACCTTCAAGATGTGTCACCTGTACTGGAACTGGCCCGGAACGATACGCGTTCCTGCACCTTGCAAGTATGCCCACAAACTGGCCTTCCTGTCTGGCCAGTACCTCCATTCAGAGCCTGCTATCCAGCTCTCAGAGAAACTGTTCTTTCTGTGAATGAGACCCGGTCAATGTCTCAGCTGGACCCCAGAGGCGTGGTCTTCATCTTCGAATCTTTGTCATTTGTTCTTGGTTTTGTTTTATTAATGTTCTTAAGTGTTGTTCAAAATGTTATTTGCATGTAATCTGAAACATCCTACAAGTGTTTGTTTTTTTCTCTTTGTAACACTTAGTTGATCGCTTTTGTGGCGCATTACTGAATAAAGTGCATGTCACACTTAGTTTTTTTGCCTCAGTGTCTTTCTCATCAGTGATTGTTTGAAAAAATGCCACATCAACATCTCAAGACTTTCATTACTCCATTTTACAAGTAACAAACTTAATGCGTTGAGGGGTAATGTATTGGAGACTGAAGTTGAAAATAATAAATGAACAAAAAGAACCAGCAATATGTCCCTGTAAATTTGTGAAGTCTAGACATTCAGTGACTGCATTAGGGTTCAGTGGAAAATTGAGGAGGGAGGTATATTTGTTTCCACTAGATGTCAGCATTTTCAAGATCACTAAACAAGACTTTTTAAAATAGCTTAAAAAAAGGAAAATCAGTCATGAAATAAAAGCATTGTAATGCAAACGTTAAGCAGACAGAATGTGTCCTAATAACATAACTATATGTAGACTTCTCACTTGAATGAATCCTCAGCAGAAGTTTCACCCAGATCCCCAGTGTCATAGGTTGTCAGTCACACTCACTGTGACCGTAGCATGATGCCCAAAGTGTGAAGTGTCCGGTGCCCCATGTATCCCAAATGGAGTTCCAGAATCTCCATTGGTTGCTCAAAGCCATTTCCTGTCACTTGCAGGCAATCTAGCACCATCTGAACAAGACTCCCTAAAACACAGCTGGAGCTCTACCCAGTCAAAGACATGGGCTATTGACATCACAGATGAAAAGCAACAACCATCTACGTGCAAGATAATAGTTGGATGTCACTCATGATGTTAGTGAATAAACATGTAAATGCGATGGGGTTTGAACATTTTAACGTGAATTAATAGCCGTGTCAGAATTCCTGAGCTTCCTGTACTTAATTCGAAGACCTTGCATCTCAGCCTTTGTTTTTGCTATATGGATCTATAATCATTCTAAGATATAAAATTCACAGCGACTCAAAATAATAATCCGTTGCATTTCTGCATTTAGGAATTTGAGCACAATGAAAATAAAAGACAATTCCCCTCGATTGGTAAATTATCAAAAACGTTTGACATCATGAAAAGAAAACGCGAGATTGCCACGTGCACCATCTGCGATCAGTCGTATCTTCTCTTCTATGCATTACAAAAATCGTCTTCTAACTAACTTTTAACTACATCTAACTAACTAAATGGAAATGCACACGTACGACCTCGATTCAGCGTATTAAAATATAACTAAAAATATCTTGACCTTTGTTTAGATGGCACTGGAGTAAAGCGGATTCTCTCTACTACAAAAGAAGGAAATAGGCAAATGCTAGTCTTGAATATTAAATGAGCTTGTTCCGAAATACTCCAATGGGAAATGCCTATCTAGTGAATATTAATTGTTTTACAATATCGCATTCCTGATTGGCCTGGACTGCTGAATATTAAGTAGAATTTGCGGGGCGGCGCTCACTAATGACGCAATGTCCCCCCGCCCCCGTGTGTTGGTTCCACGCTGCTGTCTTGTGAATGGGTCAAGAAGACAGTGGAAAATAGACAACCGGCCTCTAGTTTTTAAACGAGTGTGTACCCATATGTCCTCCTGTACATTCGGTACCGTCAGATAACGGACCCGTCAAGCGCCAACAGACCAAGAAATCTCAAATTTGGTGAGCGGCATCTTTTTTTAAAAAAAATAACGTTACTAGGCTATTTGGCTAACCATTAACCACGTCAAGGATGTTTGCTGCTTTTACATCAGATCCGCGTGAGGATAAATCGTGTTATAAGCAGTGCGTTGGAGGCGTGCGTGATTACTGCTATTAGTGGATGTGAGCGTGTCTGACGTGTCTGGAACTAGACAGGTTTGTTGATGGCCTGTTGTTAGCATAGATGATTTGATGTTTACCATATTTCGCAGAAGTGTGAGTATACAGACCTTCGTCAGTGCTGTTTACCTATAATTTTAGGTCTTACGTTGCAGTTTACTGGCCATGAACAACCACATATCTGAGATCCAATGTATTATTATTATTAGTCCTGACTCCTGGGGATTATATTATTATCACCAGGACAGAAAGAGCAGGCAGTGTTGTTGTAGTAAACTTTATCTATTTGTTGTCTTAAATGGTAGATCCTGTCTGTTTGCTGTGAAGTTTGATCTAACGTTAGTGGAATTGTTTTGAAAGTTAGCTTGACTCATGAGATTTTATTTGTGTTCTTCTGACATGCTGTATAGATAGATATTAATGTGTTGTCAGTCTGACAGTTTTCTGGATTTTGAAGATGTAGCCTAAAGCTTGACTTGTCCATGATGTGATGATTATGATAATAATGCAATTGTAACTTTCATTCTGGCCATTAACTGCATTATTGTAATAATATAGTGTATGCGTGTTTCACTTGCTTGTCCTAAACGGATGTATTGAGAACAGATAGATGTATAAACAGGGTGGAAAATGGCAATATAATGCAGGTATAAAACAAAGAATTTAATGGTGGCAAGTGAGACTGATAAAATTGTTAATAAACATTTTATTTAACATAATTCTTTATTTAAAATGAAAGAGAAAAAAAAATTAAACGGAAACCGTGGTTTTATCAATTGTTAAAGGTGCTTAAAGATTTGCAACTTTTCACACATGAAATTCCACTTCTGTTGACTGATAAATTCACCTGACCTTTGGATCTTTATGAAGTAGGATATATTAATAATAATGGTAACTTTATTATAATTTTCATTAGTTAACATTAACTAAGAATGAACAATACTTCTTCAGCATTTGTTTATCTTTGTTAATGTTAATTTCAACATTTACTAATATTTTATTTAAAACTTGTTATCATGCACTGTGAACAAACAATGAACAACTGGATTTGCATTAACTAATGTTAACAAATAACAAAAACAGTAACAAATGTAATGTTCATGTTTAGTTCATGTTAGTTATTGGACCTTATTGCAAAGTGTTACCATAATAATAATAATACAGGTGTCCTGTTGTCACAGAACACAATATTGTAATTAATTATAATAATTAAGTTTTAAATGTTTGTTGTGTACACTCTAAAAAATGCTGGGTTGTTTTAACCCAACTTTGGGTCAAATATGGACTAACCCAGCCGTTGGGTTAAATTTTTACATTACATTTTTAACCCAACATTTCGGGTTTGTCCATATTTGACCCAAAATTGGGTTAAAACAACCCAGCATTTTTTAGAGTGTATATATATAAACATTTTTCAGTAAATAAACATTTTTCTCATATATTATTTGCTGAGAAATTGCTATAAATTATCTACTAATATATATACATACATACACTGGTATACATATTTTTGTTTATTTATCATTATTTAAAAGTTGAAAAATACAGAAATTAATTGGCCAAAAAGGTTTGGGATCCATAATAATATAAATATTAGGCTAAATAATAATAAATTAATTTAAATGAATAAAGACTCTTGATTTATATTGAAGTGAATGTGTACTTTTGGCCCTGTTCTCTGATGTAAAAATGAAGATAACAGTGATTACAGTCGTCACCAGGGTTGATTACTCCACTGACTATCTCCACACAGTTACCAAAAAAATCACTGGAATCACTCAGCTAATCCTTCGGGGGGTAGGAGGGTTGTCAGATTTGACGTAATGTGGAAAGCAGCAGAACTACTTGTTATCCATTTTTCCAGCTTAGTGGTTAGGCATTGGATGCTGATGCCTGTTTGTTGGTGGTAATTATTTTTGAGGATGCCCCCACTGGCTGAAGGGAAGTGTCCTCTGGCATAATGATGGGTCTGATGATTTAAGTACAGTGCCTCTTGTATAAAGGGGCTTTGATCACCGGAGCCCTGGGCATTTGAAAAGTCAATTGATCCAGCTGTTTAGAACTAAAGAAGAACTTCTGTATAAAGTATGAGCAACAGGTAAAGTTATTTTTTAGCATTGCTTGTACATGGACTGTTCAGAGATTTTAATATTTGCTCTTGCTTTCTTTAAATGGCACCAGAAGATGTCACTCAGAAGGATTCAAAGTCTTGCCAACAACAGCGTTCAAGTTGTCAGCAGTCAGCAAATCTACTTTAACAAAGTCATAGCTCTCAAATTTCTTATAACCTTGAAGAGGGTTTGGTCTGCATGTCTTGCTGTAACTTGCATTTCTGCATCAGAACAAATTTTGATTGCATTTTGTGGCTATTACATTTTTGGCTTCTTGTTACCAGAGTTTGAAAACAAAGGACAAATGTGTGTGGAACAAGTTATGTACTAAAGTGAGCTCCTAATTCTAAGGTTTCTTCAAACCTTAAAGGGATAGTTTACCCAAAAATGATAATTCTGTCATCATTTACTCGCCCTTATCATTCCAAACCTGTATGACTTTCTGTGGAACCCAAAAGGATATATTTTGAAAATGAAAGTCAATGGCTACCAATGTTGTTTGGATCCTAGCATTCTTCAGAGGTTTTGACAGAATTTTCATTTTTGGCTGATCTACCACTTTAACAATGATGATATGTAAGCAATAGTAATGTTTGGCTGTGAAAGCAGTACCAAGTTGTGTAAAAGTGTTGTGATAAACAGCCAGCAGGCTTGTGTGTAAGTGTAGCTGTAATGCTAATCCAACCCAGCACATTGTTGCTTAAACTGCTTTTCTCATATTTGGCTGGGTAAGGTTGTTATTGGAGCAATAAGTGTTATTGTACAACATGCTGAAAGGCATAGTACACACAGCACATCCTCTCCGAACTTTGAAAAGCTTTTCCAGTGCTTTCCTTAGAGAGCGTTCCCCCCGTCACCTTTCCGTCCATTGTTTTCCCTGTTGTCTTTTGCATGTTCATAGAGTGTCATAGAGTATCTCCTTGACAGCAGGTGTCTAGTTGTTGATTGCGACTTCTCTTGTTTTTTTTCCCCCTGAGTCATGCTATAAAACCTGACACGTCAGCAGAGTGAAGATGCCTATAAAGTGGAAAGGTTTGCTCTCTTTTCCACTAGAGTGCAGGTTAGTCTGCATTCCTAATCAGGAGACATTCAGATGGAATGTGAGTTTAAGTCGTCCCTGACGTATTTAGGTCATTTTGTAGTTGTGTTACCATTTCTCTTTGAATTACCAATAGGGCTGTCAAACGATTAATCGCGTTTGTGTTTACATAATGTGGGTGCACTGTGTATAATTATTTTGTATATATATATATATGAAGAGTTCAGATGCAAAAGCCTCTAAGTGCCATTTGAAATTTTCTTCTAGAATGATCATTTTTTATCAAGCTTGTATATTTAATTTCAGTGATTTCACTTAAATGCCAATGATAATTACCTATTAATTGTTATTTAAGTGAAATTACTGAACTTAAATATACAAGTTTGATAAAAATCTTCATTAAAGAAGAAAATTTCAAATGGCATTTAGAGGCTTTTGCATCTGAACTCTTCATATAAATACACACACATGCATGTATATTTAAGAAAAAAAATATTATTTATATATAAAATATTTATATTTATTATATATAATATAAACTATATATAAATCTATATACATGAAAATATTTCTTAAATATATACAAGCATGTGTGTGTATTTATATATATGAAATAATTATACACAGTGCACCCACATATATGATGTTTTATTTTGGATGCGATTAATCACGATTTAATCGTTTTAGGGTGAGATGGGTCTCAATGCTTTCTAAAGATACTTTCCCTCGTAGAACCATTTTTATTCTCAAAGCTTTGATTTAGAGCCCGACCGATAAAGGATTCTGAAGGCCGATACAAATATTTGTTGGTATTAAAATCCGATATTCCGATATATCGGCCGATATTTTTTATTTTATTTTTTTCAGGAACACACAACAAAACATTAACACATTTCCCTAACATTAGTTATTTGTAGTTATGTATTTTTGTAGTTATGTATAAAGTTTTAATTAAAATAATATGATGATGCATTTTAAAAAGAAACTTGTTTGCAACAGAACAGAGGAGGAACCAAAGCTCATTAATTAATTAACAAAGCTCATTAAATTCCATTGATGATAGTGGCATTAGCTAGCTTTGTGGTTAGCTAGAATTTGTGAACGAGTGTTGTCAACAGGCAAGGGATGCTATAGAGTGCCCTCTGGTGGACAAACTTATACAACTCCAACATGACATGGTTGAAGCGTGTTTCATCCATTTTTATTTTATTTTTGAAATATTAATTTATCGGCCATTATTAACTGCCGATATATCGGTCTGGCTCTACATTAATCCATAAATTCAAATGCACTTGTTCAGTGTTTAGGCCTACTGATTATTCGTTATACGAATGCAACAGCTAGACAATCTCACTTCAGACTGAATACCAGACATTCTTCTCAATGACTTATCTTGTGTCCTGAAATAGGCTCAGACCGGGTCTTTATAACCCCCTGCCGTTATCTGAGATACAAGGTGCATTGTTGTGACAGTGTGTTCACAACAATGTGGCTATTTTACAATTATTTGAGTTGTCAGATGATCAAAGGTGTGTGCTGTACTACAGAAACACAACTTGCTTTTTGGAGGCCCTCATAAATTATCAATAGGCCATCGAGCATCACATTTCCTCTGTCTCATGAGCATCAGCATCGTCAGCGTACCTCAACCAACGTCAGCATGGCTTGGTTAACCTCTCCTTTCATGCACCCTGGTGTTCTTGATAAACATTCTCATGCACGTTTACACAGTAATTTACACCCTGTTTGTGAGTCTGGATTGCTAACGCATCATGCTGCTGAAGAAACAATATTGAACCAGATACATTTCATAAACTCACATTTAAAAGCCATTAGTTATTTCCTCATATTGACTTGATGACAATCAGTATTGACCTTATAGTTAACATTCACTTTTCCTTCAAAAGCACACTTTTGTCTGATCTTTGAAGACGCTCGCTGTCTTTACTCTCTGTGTTTCTTTGACAGTCAGCAAGGATCTGGCAAAGTTACGGTTAAGCAACTTAGCCTTGGCTGATTTTTAAGTGCCATTTCTCGAAGGTCCTTTGTGAAGGTTTAATGGCACTTCAGTTCAGTCTGTTTGACCCAGATTAACCCTAGTGCAGGTGAGTCATGGGTCATGTACACACTTTAAAGATTCAGGAGAGAATCCCCTAAATAATCATTGTGTCTGTAATTATACCAAAGTAATATTTAAGTGAACAAAAATGTAGTTTGTTTTGGCAATTTTCCCAAACCCCATTGACAGAGGCATCCTGTTTTGGTTTGCTTTTTCAACTGCATTATTGCCTTGTCTGCTTGCCTTGTTATAAGTGCTTTGACCAATTCATAAACCTTTCATACAAGTCTAAACTAGATTTTCAGGTGCAGAACTAGTAATTATATGTAAAATATCACGCAAAGTCTTTCACTGTATACATTTAGACCCTTATAAAAGTTAATCAGTCGAGAGCAGTGAGTGAATTTTCTTTTTTTTTTTTTTGTCTTTTCATTAACATAACATAAAAACAGACAGCAGCTCAGGAATATTTGGCTGCTGTCATTTTAAGAGTTGCTCAAATCCAATATACTCTTGTGGTGCGTTCACAACGGACGCGAATAGCGCGTCAGGCGCGAATGATTTCAATGTTAAGTCAATGCAAAGACTCGTTTCGCTCGTAAAGTATAGCCTCATAAAGTATAGCCTCATTCGCGCGTCAAGTTCACGTGAATAAGCGTGAATTATTTAGTTAGTGCCATTTGTGCATTCACGCGTTTGACGTGGATTCGCGTCTGCCGCCCGAGTTGAAAAATACACATGCATTTCCTCACGTTTATGGTCACTTATTACATAGCCAACCATGTTTACGATGATGATCGACAGGACGGCATTTTGACAATGTACTTTGAATATTTAAGTTGGTAAGGCTTAACTTCTTTGGCTCGAAGGCTTACTACCGTGGCTCAACTATATGTTTATCAAGCGACGCGAATACTTTTTGTGCGAAAAAACAAACAAAAATAACGAATTTATTCGACTATTTCTTTTCTTCCTTGTAGGCCAGAACGAGACTTCCTTATAGATTTCCACGACGCATGCGCGAGAATTGCGATCTGCTCACACCAGCTTACACTACTTCAGATCGCAAATCTCGCGCATGCGTCGTGGAAATCTAAGGAAGTCTCGTTCTGGCCTACAAGGAAGAAAAGAAATAGTCGAATAAACTCGTTATTTTTGTTTGTTTTTTCGCACAAAAAGTATTCGCGTCGCTTGATAAACATATAGTTGAGCCACGGTAGTCACTTGGGATATTTAAACATTTTCTTCATTGTCTTTCTGGGCCGTCAAGAGGCAGTCCTTTAGGAGCCAATGTGGTAGTTATACAGCTCTCAAATTTAATCAAAAATATCTTCATTTGTGTTCCGAAGACGAACGAAGGTCTTACGGGGTTGGTACAGCATGGGGGTGAGTAATTAATGACTTAATTTTCATTTTTGGGTGAACTAACCCTTTAAGCAATCTAAAATAGTTTTAGCTCAATAACAGGTCTGGATCTCCATCTTTTTACCACATTAGGACAACAAAAGCACGTGAACGCTACACACTGGTAAATACCAGTTCACAAGTGGAAACTATCCTATTTTCCATAACACGTGAACGCAGCATTGATCCTTAAACACTACAAAGACATCTGAAATTTAAATTCCCATATGGTTTTTGGAATCAGAACTTTTGTTTCCTTTGGTTGCTCTTATCTGAAATTTGAACATTGGGATTTATTTGACACAATTCATCTCTATACAAAGAAATACTATCAAAAAAAGAATTGGCATCTGTTGTAAATTGTTATTTGCAGTTAATGTTCACTTAAAAATTTTAATGATTAATATGAAGCAGATTATATAAGATGAGGTGGATGGAAACTATAACAAGAATTAGCTAAGATTAGCTTTTTGGCACTTAACTTAAAATGTTTTTATGATGGATCACAATAAATATTTATTGACCAAGGCCGGAAATATTGGATACACGCATAGGGCTGAAATTGATTTAATTTTGATTTTGTTTTGAAAAACTGTGTATCCCTATTGCTTCCAGGGATTTTGATTCATTTTGACAGCTGCGTATTTCCAGTAGGCTTTGGGACCTGTTCAGAAGGGGCCCCCTCGGGGCCAATTAACCAGTGTTTGTGACTCACATGTGAGAAGTTAGTAACCCTTTCGAGTCTTCTTGAATCTTGTCAATGCTTAAACATTCGTGAGTCGTGATGATGCAGCGCTGGCCAATCAACTGTCAGATTGTCATTCACATTGGTTCATGAATGGCTTGTACGTCTCACCGCACCGGCACATAGTTGGCACGTCTAAATGGCAATGTTTTTTTGTATTTTTTGGATTTGTTTACTCTGTGTGATTTAATTTAATGGAAAGCACATTCACTTCTAGTTGTCTTGCTGTTCATATTAAATATACAGAGCGAGTAGCTAATCAGTGTCTGCTTGTTTATTCAAACTAAGTTGTCCTATAACAGACGAACAGTTATTCAACCGAACGTCCTGGACGACGAGAACGGTTATGTTACGAACCGTCACATTTGACTCATAACCGTCATCACCAATTCTGAAACCGGCACACATTTATAATGATGTGTAGTACCTATGCAGATTTATTTAGAAAGAAAATCATGTAAATTTTGATTTAACACACTTTAAAGATATGGTTTCTGTGAAATAATAGCCATTATGTCATTCTTATTAATATACCTTGTTTTCTCATCTCTTTTTCCACCCTTCTATATGTCTATGCAGTGCTCAACGTGTTGCTGGTAGAGTCATGACCCTGAGACAAGCAAATGGCTGCAAACAGCTGACCTTGACCATAAGCCTGACACTGACTCTAGGACTGCTCCAATGGCCAGTAAGAGATGTTAGTGGTCAGGATGGACTGTCTCCTACTCAAGTCCTTCAGGAGCTGCTGACACGCTATGGTGACAACACCAGCATCTCTGTCCCTCAGCTCCGAGCGCTCCTCATACGGTTAAATGGAGGACTGAGTGGAGACCATGACGCACAAACACAGCCCACCAAAACCAATGGATCTAAGGTGAGTCAAAATGGTTACAGAAAATTTGGACTGTATCTTTATATGTATTTATTACCCAGAGAGTATTTTCACAGTCTAAATGACTGTTGGATCTTCCCTGCCTCTGATTGGTTGCTTACTTGTTGCACAGACAAATACATGCATTTTGTGTTCAATGCACTATGGATTCTCTTGTATGAATTTGAATATGAAAATCAAGTATTTGGAAGATACTTGGCATTCGCATGCCATCGCAAGAATATCAATTTCCCACCCTCTTTTTACTTTATTACATTTTTTTTATCCATATAATAAACATTTTTATATATGGACATTAGCCAACTGTTTCCAGATTGTAACCTTCTTTATGGCAAGTTAAAAAGATCCCGTTTTCCTTCATTGGTTCACATGCTTTGGTTTGCGAGGGATGTTTTAAATACTTTTAAAGCTCAGTGTCGGTCCTCATTCACTCCTAACACGAAAGAGTCTGATCTTCTCAGGGTGCTTTATAAGACATGCCAGACGTCTAATCCTCTGCCACACCAACTGTCACAACACCAATCAGTGAACAGTTAGGTCAGGAGTTGTAGCTTTCTTTAAAAGATATATTCTAAATGATATAAATACATTTATATCAACTGATTTATATTATTGTCAGTTTTCATAAATATAGAGAGAGCCTGATTTGTTAAGAAGGCTTGCTTAATATCCTTAACTGGCGCATGCAATTGGTCGCGATATCTATACAGGTGAATCTCAAAAAATTTGAAAATCGTGCAAAAGTTAATTTATTTTAGTAATTCAACTTAAAAGGGTGAAACTAATATATAAACTTTTGTATGCTATTCTAATATTTCACCTGTGTATCTGTATCATGATGCTCCAGAGACCATTCTAATATGCTGATTTGATGATACTTAATGAAATTGTATATTAGCATTGATGTTGAAAACAAGTGCTGCGTGAAATCTTTTTAAGAGTGAAAGAACCATATTTATTTGAAACTATATACAAGTATTTGTCACTTTTTTTTTTAAACAAAAGTTTCATTAATAATTGGGGGGAAAAAACGTAAATGTATGTATATTTATTTTAATCCCTGGTATTACAACATTAACTGAGTGTTAAGTAAGTAGACCCACTCAAAACCTCAAATGTTTGTCTTTGGTTTGACATTTACACTCGATGTTATTAAGTTTAAGGTTTTTTTAGAGGCTTTATCTCTTGTGCCAGCTCTCAAGCTGTAAGTTAGCCAAGAATAACACATTGTACTGTATCGGTTTTTCCACACTGATAATAGGCCATTTTGAGCCGTCATTATTTTTGTGTAAATGTGGAACTTTTACAAGGACCACAAATGGAATATCAGCACGATGTGCACAACATTTTGTTCCTTGAAGAATGGATTGTTCACCATTCACCATTCATTAAACAAAAATGTTGAGTTTATTCAATAAATTAATATAACAATAAAATGCTACCTGGGTTTGTTTTTAATTCATTTTTGTCAGCCAAACAGCTGTGACCTAGATTGTTCTAAACTTTTATCAAATTTAAAGGGGTCCTGTCCTGTTATGCTTTTTTTTTTTTTTAATTTTCATCTTTCTTTCTGAGTGTGATGGTCTGCAAAGTTTTAAAGCACAAAGTCCAAGTTTTCTGCCAAGGAAAAAAGGGACGAAACCTGGTTATGTATGTTAGTAGTGTGTTAACTCATGGTTATGGTTAGGGGAATGACATTTCCAAAACGCTCTCAAAGCAGTTGACCAATCACAACACACTGGTCCAGCAGCCGTCCAATCAGAGTACATTTTGCTTTTAAGAAGGGGTGCTTCATAGAGACAGGAGCTAAACAGCATTTCTGACAGACTGGGTAGAGAGGTGCTGCAATAATGTTAAAAAAATATGTTAAAAAGAATGTGTTTTTTGAAAATTAAAGCTCTTAAAGACAATTATAATAATAGGTCACTTTTAGTGAATAATATATTTTCTTGTAAATATTTTGTCTAAAAGATATACTAAATTTTAATTTAATTCTCTTGACAGCATATGTATTTTTATTTTTTCATTATTTCATATTATAATATCATCTTTCCATGTTCATAATTGAATATTTAAAGCAATTTATGCTTCAGATGAAGCCGTAAACACGGCTTAGGAAATATGTTTTTCTTATTTTCTTCGATATTTCTTTAACGTTCTTGAACCTGAATCGAAATGTTACATTGTTTGACCTCAGGGTCAAGTCTTTGGTTTCTGTCCTGTGCTGCGACAGCTCCGGCACAAACGCTGCACTCTCAATGCTGTAATTGAAGCTTCTCCACTGTAATCAGTAATTCAAACCTCTGTCCTGTCCTCTGCTCTCAGTGCTTGGCTGTAGACACTCTGGCAGCGTATGGGATGAGCGAACAGTCTCGTATAGACGAACGAGGCCTGCAGGAGATCTGCCCTACCATGATACAGCAGCTGGACTCACAAGCATGCAAGACCCAACAGGACCAAGAGTCCGAGACCAGCCCCAGACCCACTTACGCTGAGGGTAAGACTCACTATCCATTGAGAAACTGTAGATAATGTAATTGATGATGCCTAATTATTATTATCAGTCACAACATTGCCAAAAGTTTATGTACACCCCTATTTGACTGTTTTTGCTGTAACAAATCACACATCTCCTTAAACAAACATTTAAAGATGATTTATGCACAATAAAGTCCATTTATATGCCACCTGAACTTCATTGAACATGCAAGCCATGGTTTTAAAATGAATTGTTCAAGAATCACATATTTGTGTGCAGGTGTCAACATATTTTGATTTTAATATGTAATATGTGAGATTTGTGCACACTGTGAATGCCATGACACTTATTAACAGTTCTTGTTGGGTTTTTTTTTAAACTGTCACATGTTGCACGTCCCCATGTGTTAAAATGTATCAATATAGATAAACCTTGGCATATTTATAGCAGACTAGTCTAGTTTATATCTGTTGATCCCTGTAGACAATCTTTGACTTTAGGCTTCTGGGAAAAATACAGTGGATCAGCTGATTTAGTTTAATAACTCTGACTGAGAGGGTCGGAAAAGTGCAGGTGTTCTCTTATGTTGAGCCTTGATCTCCAGTTAAAGTGTGATAAGAATAGTCAACTCTTTGAAAACTGAAAAAACATAGAAATGTAATAAAAAAACAAAAGAAATGCGAGTTGCTTTGATGTATTGGTTCTCTAGGAAAGACGTAAGCACATAAAACATTAGCTATATAATACAGTTCAAATGTTTCAGTCAGTAATATTACAATTAAATATCACAATTTGAAATGATAGTTTTTATTCTTGTTATTATCACTTGAATATATTTTGAAATGTAATTTATTCCTGTGATGTCAAAGCTCCATAACTCCAGTCTTCAGTGTCACGTGATCTTTCAGAAATCATTATCATTATAAAACAGTTGTGCTGCTTAATATTTTTGTTGAAATCATAAGTAATCATTTATTTCCAAAACAAATTCTTACCGACCCCAAATTTTTGAACAGTAGTGTACTTTAAAAAAAAAAAAAAAAATTCAGATAAAAAATATTTTGATTAAAAAATATATATATTCTCATGAAACAAATACATAAATGAAGAAGAAGGACAAAATATTAAATGCTCTAGATGCAAGTGCTATATAAATGCTATGAATATTTACTGAGTTATCCACTATTCTGTAGAGAGGGGTCAAAATGTCAGGAAGGGGGGGGTCAAAAATATACACAGAGATAGATAGTAGTCCTTGTTGCATTATGTGCCAACCGTGACCGTTCAAAAATGGGAAAAGCACTTTTCCGAAGGTTTCATTGCCTTTAACTTAAGAAGTATTAAAGATATCTATAATATGTTTACCCATATTTGACTGTTTTACTGTAGCTATACCTATATAACAATCAGGTAAAACTTTCAAGAGGATTGTTAATCTTTGCGCTGCAAGATGCCATGACATTTAACAGATCTTGTAATGGGTTTTTTTTAAACCGTCACATGTTGCACGTCCCCAGGTAATGTCAGGTGTTAAAATGTATCAATATAGATAAAGATCAACACCTTGGCAAATATAGCAGACTAGTCTAGTTTATATCTGTTGATCACTGTAGACAATCTTTTACTTTAAAATACAGTGGATCAGCTGATTTAGTTTGAACTCTGACTGAGAGGGTCGGAAAAGTGCCGGTGTTCTCTTATGTTGAGCCTTGATCTCCAGTTAAAGTGTGATAAGAATAGTCAACTCTTTGTAAACTGGAAAACGTTAATGAATTAGAAAACAAAATATCTAAGCAACTGGCATTTATTTTAGTTTTTAGAAAGATGGCACAAGCACATAAAACCTTAGCTGTATAACACAGTTCATGTCTTTCAGTCAATAATATATTACGGTACAATTAAATATCACACTTTATGATATTTACCCCCCCCCCCCCTTATTTGAATATATTTTAAAATGCAATTTATTCCTGTGATTTTCTGCATCTTTACTCAGAGCCTTCAGTGTCACATGATCCTTCAGAAAGCATTCTGATATGCTGATTTAGTGCTCAAGATGCATTTCTTGTTTTTATCATTATAAAACAGTTGTCAAGTCAAGTCAAGTCACATTTATTTATATAGCGCTTTTCACAATACAGATTGTATCAAAGCAGCTTCACAGTGATAACATGAAAGTAGCACAACACAGATCAACAACATTGCTAAACACTAAATAACCCCAACTGAGCAAGCTCAAAGCAAGCCAAAAGCAAGGCGACAGTGGCAAGGAACCAAACTCCATCAGATTGGATGGAGAAAAAACCTTGGGAGAACCCAGGCTCAGTCGGGGGCCAGTTCTCCTCTGGCTTACATTCATATTGTTTAAATATAAATTGTTGTTTAAATATTAATTTAAGTTGTGCTGCTTAATATTTTTGTTGAAATCATGATTTATGAGTAGATAATCATTCTCATATAGTTCATGTGATGAGGCCATTCCTTGTCAACTCAACCAGAGGTCCCCAGCTAAAAATTACGATTTAGATTTATTTTAAAAAGAAAATTAAAAACACAAAAGAAGGAAACCAAGATATTAAATGCTCAGTATTTTATTTTCATATAGAGATGATCCTTTTAGATTCCAGTTCTTAACAGATTCCTCTTTTGGTGAAACACTTTTGGGGTCACATAGATAGAATGAGGCATATATGTGCTGGCACTTCAAAATAAGACATCTTGACTTTTAAAATAGCTAGCTTGTATATTTCAGATGCCAGCTACATCTGGATTCAATCACAGTACTCTGGTCAGAAGGGAGAATTGAAGGGAGTCTTTCTAAGGCTGAACTGAAATATCCCCTGTGTAGGCGACAGATATAAAAAGGCAAGACAGAGAGTTTAGAGAATTTCATGGGCGTGTGTGAAGCCTGCTGGGACATTTCAGGAGAGAAAGTCATGAAGACTATTTCACATACACTCTATAATCTGTGATTTGATAGCTTTATAGTTTTTGTGTTCAACTTAACCTAAAATAAACCATGCCTATAACGGATTATTTGTTTAATATATTGAAATTCTTGTTTTTAATCAGCCTCCAAACACGTTTAACATCTGTGCACCGTATTTTCTGGCTCAGTAATATTTCCTGTCACTTTACCTCATGCTGTTCTTTATCTGCTAAACAAGTCACTTGACGTTTCTTGTGCATCCTGGCAGCGGGATGCAAAATGGAAGGAGATTGTCGCAGTGCCACTTCCCGCTGGAATTCAGGAGATAAGGAGAGGGAGAAATGTGTGCAGTCTTATAGCATCCTATTCTTAATGCAGTCTATCCCATTCAGTTCTTAACAAAAAGTTCTGTACTGGCACCATGGCACAGTGATGGTAATACGTTTTGTTCTGAGTATTTACTTTGTTCGTGAACCAAAGAAAGCCAGGGTATCTCTGGTGGTTTGGGACAGGAAATAAGATTAAAGCAGGATGCATGCCAGGCCCAAACCAGGATCATTTGCATAAGTGGCACAGCTCAGTGTGCTTTAAAATATAACATAGCATGCATGTGTTCATTTTAGTTTTGGTTCTCTCACCCTTCCCACTACAAAATGTGGGAACCTTTCAGGTGTTCATTTGGAGTCCCAAAATGATACTTTCTAATACAATACTAGTACATAAAAAAAAAAAAAAAAATTGCACAGGTATTTGAAAACATTTACAGTTGAAACATTTCAAAATTCATTTTGTTCCTTATAAAAGCAGATTGCTGAATGTTTTTACAATAAACAACCTAAAAGGACAGTCCTTCCCAAAAATGAAAATTCGGTTATAATTTACTCTCCCTCATATCGTTTCAAAACTGTATGACTTTCTGTCTTCTGTGAAATAGATAAGAAGATATTTGAAGAACATTGCTGTCCAAACAACATTGGACCCCATTGACTTGCACTGAATGGGCAAATACTGCATACCTTTGGAAGTGGACCTTGCTCAGAATAAAAAATCTATGCATTGACTTTATAGTGAACTCAACCTCTTTATATATTATACTTTACAAGTATAATAGTGTCTCAGTCCAGACCTCATTCACACTGGTGTTTTTAGGAAGCCAAACCATTTTGGTCATTATTGTAGACCGTGATATATTACATTTGTGAATCTGGACTGTAAAATAAATGTAAATGAAAAAAGAATATTTCATGAGAATTTAACTTTACAGTAGTAAAGTCACAATAGTGTTATACTTTCTTGACTTGCAAGAGTTAAACTCTCGAGCTAAGTCTCGAGGTTAAGTTTCTGTGACAACAGGTTTACAAACGTTATTTTATAAGTCTAGTGAAATCATCTGTCCACAGAAATGTTGGAAATTATGTAATGTAAAAAACAAAGGAAATCTGCCATACATCACAGACTTTTGCGATTTGAAGAGAGCACTAAGCTGGGTCGCGATATTTTAGTTTGATTGACATATGCTTTGCCAAAGCAATGTCACAAAAAATGTAATGTTATTATGAGAAATGTAAATATATTTTCAGATCATGAAACTGGTGTGTCCGATTAGATGGGCCACCACAGTCTATATAATTAATGGGAGATGATGACAGAATCTTTATTTTTTGGGTGAACAATTCCTTCAAATAACTTTGAAAACCGCCTCAATGGATATTTAAACACACAAACTGATTATGGTCAATAAGCTGGTGATATTAAAGGTAATTTAAATGCTTATACGGTGGATTTTATCGGGTCATATAGGCAAAAACCCATTTTTCTAACCTGTTCACGATTTGACATTGTGACCGTAGTACATCAAGTCTAATGTAGACATGGTTTTCTTAGGTTTTTGGATTTTCATAATGAGCTTTCATGTCCCAAAGGATCTTTCCAGAAATAAATAAGTATGTTGTAACAGTGTCCAGAAAAAAAAAAAACTCCTTAAGATGTTGAAGAAAGTAACCAATTATCCATGTTTTATGTAAACGCACTCAGTGTCACTTTTTTCTTTTTTTTTTTAGTTTATGAGTCCATGTTACTGCTGTTATTTGAAAGAGAGATTTTTTCTAAATGCTTCAGTGTGTTATGAATGATTTTCTTCTTCTCTATAGGTAAAGTGCTGTCAGCTGTTCTCCGCTGTTAACAAATTCAGCTTTTAGAGAAAGCCAGAGAATGCCTCGATCCACTCCCACATAATGACATCTCTCATACTGCACACGTGTCTATTCAGGAGTGTATTGTGACTGATATCTTGTATTTCTAGGGATTCCAGTTCGACTGGGTTCAATAACAGACAAGTGCAGCCAGACTGAAATAAATGCCATAATCCACGTGCACACAAAAGCTGTGGGATGTCTCTGCACGGGGTGTCATGTCATGTCATTAAAAGGTGTATGTGTGTGTGTGTGTGTCCTGCAGTGTGGGGTTACTCAATTTTGAGTGTGACTCTGGTTAGTGCATTCGCTTTGACCAGTGTTTTTGTGGTGCCCCTGATGAGGACGCGGTTCATGCACAGAGTTCTCATCTATTTCATCGCGCTGTCCATCGGAACGTTGTTGTCCACTGCCATCCTACAGCTCCTGCCTGAGGTTTAGTATCCATCCACCTATTTCCACCCAAACACACCAAATCAACCGCGGATCAAGATTAATCTCAGAGGGGTGTCTGGAATTGTCGCCTTTTTTTCCTTCTGTCCTCCTTTACACAATGTTTTCTCCCTTTTATACATAACAAAACACCCGTAACCACAGTAAAGACTCCTCTTAATCTGGTTGTTTCCTCTTCCTCTCCAGTTGCCTTTATTTCTTCCATGATTGTTTTGTTGGTACATTTTTTTTAGGACCATAAAAGCTGTTAAAACTTCTGTTTACGGTCAGTCTTACTCGTATAGTCTAACAGCTGATAATTTTATTTATAAATAATGGCTGACAACGACCGGCAAAATCAGATGGCTAAAAAAGACCCATTAATAGATTGAATCATCCGTTTTATTAATGCTGTTTTTATGGCATTTTCCAAGCTTATTTTTGTTCAAAGGATACTTTATTTTATTGTATTTTTCATTTTTTTAATCATTAATTTATAAAATGGATAATTTTGTGTTTAAGACCACTTGAAAATTATGACTTAAAGGAGTAGTTCACTTTTAAAAAAAACTTTTGCTGATAATTTACTCACCCCCATGTCATCCAAGATATCCTTTTCTTTCTTTCTTCAGTCGAAAAGAAATTAAGGTTTTTGATGAAAACATTACAGGATTTTTATAATGGAGAAAACAGTTCAAGGCCCAAAAGACAGTTTCAGTGGAAACTGCAAATTGTTCAAAGGGCTTTAAACGATTCCAGACGATGAATAAGGGACTTATCAAGCGAAAGGGTCACTCATTTAAAAAAAATAAAAAATAACAAAGTTTAAGTTTTGTAAGCTCAAATGCTCGCCTTGCTCTGTTCTGTGATGCGCGTTCGTGACTCTCCTATTCAAAATGAAGGAATCTTTTCCAGAGTCAACTCGTTCATTTCGTTCATTGAATAAACCAAATGACACGAAAAAAGACTCGTTCATTTTGTTAAACAAGTTCGAACTGGAGAGTCACGGACGCGCGTCACAGAACAGAGCAAGGCGACCATTTGAGCTTATATAATACTTAAACTTTGTTATTACTTTTTTTTTTTTTAAATGACCGATCGTTTCACTTGATAAGACCCTTAATCATCGTCTGGAATCGTTTAAAGCCCTTTTGAACAGTTTGCAGTTTGCACTGAAACTGTCTTTTGGACATTGAACCGTTTGGTTCCCAGTAAAGTCCATTATTATAGAGAAAAATCCTGGAATCTTTTAATCAAAAACCTTAATTTCTTTTCGACTGAAGAATGAATGACATGGATATCTTGGATGACATGGGGGTGAGTAAATTATCAGCAAAAATTTTTTTTTTTTTGAATTACTCCTTTAATCTTAAGCCGTTCGCAACTCAAATTGAAACAAACAAACAAAAAAACAAAAAGACGACCCATGAATAGTGAAATGTGATGGAATCAGATTTTTTTTTTTTTACTTTGCATTTTGTGTTGCTTGAATATTTTGAAATATGATGGTTAAATTGGCAACAGCCAGGACAGTCGAGTTTGGTGAACCTTGAAAGCTTTAGGAGGGGTTTGGATTGTCCAAGGGCCAGTTGCTTAAACATAGCCATTATGTTAAGACAGTGTCTTAAGAACTAGTTGACCAACTAGCAGTTAGTTAGGGGTAATCAGTCTTACTGTTCGGGATCAAATTAGACCTATGTATGTTTTTATGTAACCGTTTATGTAACAGTCTTGAAGAAAAAAAAAATGGATGACTAACTGGTAAGACTAGTCTTAGCAGTTTATGCAACTCGCCCCAAGTCAACCTAATGTTTGATGTTTGTTTGTTTCTTCCACAACTTTTGGGAGAAGATCAATACCCTCTGCCCTAATCTGCCTCCACCGCTTTTCAAATTGTTCCTCTGCCCATGAATAGTGCCTTAAAAGTAGACCACTAACAATTCATTCACTAGCTCGTCAGCTATGGAAATCCCATAGATCTAATGGAGTGCTGCATGTCCCAGGATGTTTTTTTGTTGGGTTGTTGTTGGGGATGTCATTGCTCAAACAGACCTATACAGGTATCCCTTGTGCTGGGTGTTGATGGTTCATTGACTGGTCAGCATAATTACAGGTGTTTGCAGTTCCTCTGTTGCCTCTGGGAATTGTATGGGAATGTTTAGTTGTCCCATCAGGATTGAATGATTTTCAGTGACCTCGTGTCTTAAGGCATCATTTGTTCTGTGATGGTCAACAGGAAGCCGCCTCCCCCTACTTCCTCTGTGAATGAAACAATGGATTGTAAAATGTGAACACACACACTACTGTTCAAAAGTTTGGAGTCATTCTTTTTTTTTCATTTTCATTTGAAAATTGATCCAAAGTGAAACTGAAGACATTTATAATCAAAAGTTTTTGATCTTTTGAACTTTCTATTTATCAAAGAGTCCTGAAAAACTCAGCTTTGCAATAACAGGAAACATTTATTAGGAATTATAATAGTCATATTTTAAACTGCTCCTTTTTTCCAAAAAAATCTTATCGACCCCAAACTTTTGAATGGTAGTGTAATAGCATGACTCTGGAATGTTTATGATTTATTGCTGTTAATTCATTGTATCAATGAACATCATATCTACAGTAAATGCAGTTTATGAATGAGATTTGATTTAAAAAGATATAATGCATATTTCCTTCAAATGTGAATTGATTTGATAGTTCAGTGGGCCACAGAACCCCCTCGGGGAGTAAATCTCACAATTGAGATTATGAATATGAACCTCTCACCTATAATATTAATTAATCTGCTGATTAATTCAAATATTCTTTCTTCTTTTCTCCTTTTCTTTTCCACTTCCCCTGTTCTCGCTCTCTCGCTCTCTGTTTTGGTTGTTTGGCCAGTGTGGGGGTATGGTTTCCTGTGTGTGACAGTGATATCTCTGTGTTCACTGGTCGGGGCGAGTGTGGTTCCCTTCATGAGGAAAACCTTTTACAAGCGGTTGCTGCTGTACTTCATAGCCCTGGCCATTGGTACTCTGTACTCCAACGCCCTCTTTCAACTAATCCCAGAGGTAGAGTGGACACGTGTGGGATACGGGGTTATAGACGTGTGCCACACAACCAGACTCTCTCTAGATTTTTAGAGATGTCCTGGTTGAGTCGTTATGTTGAGTCTGGCATTTAAAGGAATAGTTTGCTCTAAATGAAAACGCTTCTTTTACTTGTCCTCATGTTGTTTCAAAATTTGTGCGACACAAATGAAAATGTTTTATCCAACATCAAGAAAACTTCTAAGTTCACCTAAAAATCGTAATTTCCTCCATTTCCAATTCCTTCGTTCTTTTAAATATGTTTGTTAATTGTTTTTAATGTTTATAATTTAAAACAATAGATGTTATTTTGCACTGTTCTTGCCATTACATTAGCCTTATAGGGCAAGATTTGCATTTCAGAGAGCGCGTGGTAGAGGGGATTTTTAATAAATTTATTTGGAATGACAGAGAAAGACTTAATCCAAACATATTGTTCGCCAAAGCCGCATTATTTTTAATTTGCAGCGACTCTTATTTGCCCTGTTTAGTAAATCTGGCCCTTTGAAACTGACTTGGCTTGAGACAAAAAAAATCTATTTTTTAAAAATGGATGGTAATTCACACCACCCAAACTCCAAAAAAGGATAAAAAGTATTAAAATTCAGTAGACTCGTATGTGATATTCAGAGTTTTCTGAAGCCATTCAATAGAAGCTGGTTGGTGCGACTGAAACATTAGTCTTATTGTATACAATGGTCCAGAATGGTCTTATTGTAGACTAAATAACAGAGTTGACATTCTGCCAAAACAAAACAAAAAATCTCATTTTGAGTCAAAATAGTATGTTTTGGAACAACATGAGGGTGAGTAATTGATTACAGGATTTTCATTTTCAGGTCAATATTCCCTTCAAACACAAATTTAAGTTTTCCCAGCCTCAGTGGTTCTCCCCAGCTAGAAGGCAAAAAAAAAAAAAAAATCACAATAAAGGAACTTTGTATTGATTCATACACAGAACACAGGCTACTTCTTTTAAATGGGTCATGACATGGATTTTTAATTATTTTAATATGTTCCTTTAGGTTTGATTTTATTGTTAATAAATACGAACAAAAATATTTTTGTGGGAAGAACGATTGTTTTCAACCCTCACTTGGGCCGTCTGTGTGAAATGATCAGTTTTTAAGGAGCGGTTCCTTTAAGGCTTGTCAGTAAACGGCCACTAGGAAACACAGTATCAACACCCACTCGCAGTGCATGTAACATTATCATATGAAACCGTCATTTACAGACAAAGCGTTATGAAATCGTTTACATATACATCCAATACTGATGACTCCTTCTGTCAACAAAAGTATCTTTGGAAACTCTGGCTTAGACCATCAGTGATAATATAAATATGGTTCTAAAATTAAGTTATTTATGCTTTTGACGCAATGCTCAAACTCAGTGTAGGCAAATTTCAGCCGTTAATTGAACTCTAGTGGGCGGAGCCTATGATGTGATGTCACAGATCCGCAATATCAAATGGAGACGTTTTTGGAGCTTAAGTAAATGCTATGTTTATATTGAGGAAGTCGTTTTGAGATGAAACTTACAGGATGTTTGAATGGTGCGAAGACCTCTTATCTCAAAAGATTATGCAAATTTTGATTTCTCATGTCATGACCCCTTTAAAATCATATATGCCCTTTAACTACAATTTTGAGGCAAGTTGGCATGAAACTGGAGCACACATCTTTTTGTGAACTATTTAAATGAATAACTATAAATGAATGACCCAGTCTGGTGAAAAGCCAAGCAAACATGGGGGAAGCCCTGAGGCATTAGTGAACTGTAGTGTAAAGACCCAATCTAAAATAAATCCCATGCTCACTCTTCTTGACTACTTGTAACCAAGTGTGAAATAAATATGAAGAATACGTTGTCTTCTCAGTTGGTAAATTCATTTCTTTGTGAATTAATTGGTAAAATTACCATGTTTTCACATGAAAGAGTCATTTTTTGGTGTCTAGGAGAGTGATTATGGGCTTGTTTTTGGATTGTATCCATGCTAAATGCATATATTCTACACTGCCCACATTCTGTTTTAACATATTATATGCAGCCTACACACACAAACACACTCTATATTTCAATGGTTTGAGGTCCAATTTTAAGAATTATCTTATATTTGATCAAAAATACCATAACAAAACTGTAATATTGTGCAATATTGCAATTTAAAATAACTTTTCTATTTTAAAATGTAATTTTTTCCCTGTGATGGTAAAGCTGTAGCAGCCATGCCCGCATGATCCTTCAGAAATCAATCTAATGTATCCATTTCTTAAAAAAAAAAAAAAATCTTACTGACCCCAAACTTTTGAACGGTACTGTAGTTCAACATTTTACATACAATTTTTTGCTAGTTTTATGGAAAAAAAATATATATATAAGGTTAAAAACAAATACTATATTATTATGATTGTATTAAATTAGTTTGAGTAAAATTGTATTTGAGTAAACTTTTTTTCTTCATGTAGGCCTTTGGATTCGACCCTATGGAGGATTATTACGTGTCCAAGTCTGCTGTTGTGTTTGGAGGATTCTACCTGTTCTTCTTTACAGAAAAAGTCCTGAAGATGATCTTAAAGCCAAAGGAAAAGGTGAGGTTTTTAACTAATAGTCTTCTATACAAGTAAACCATGAAATGGTTGTGTGTTTTTTTAGCAAACAGCTTTATCTGACTGACATTGTCATTGTGACATGAGTTCCCAGTGACATCTAAAACAAAATTTGAGTTGTTTGCCATCACTTAAGAACTTTTAAAAGTTCAAACTCATGATGTTGTGCATTGGAATGTGTGAACAGTATGTACAAAATGTTTGTGATTGATTTTTGTTCCTCAGAGGCTGCACTTTTTACTTGTATTATCCTTTGAAAGAAAATGTCTTCCTGTTAGATGTTAAAAATGAGCTAAATACTCATAAAAATACATTCAGGGTTTTATTACAGTCTTGGGCAGAGCATTTTATTTAATGATTTATCATTTAAACTTGCTTTTGAGATTGTGATGGTTGTAATGCAGCACCCTCTAGTGGAGGATTTTCTTTGCAAGCTTATTCACTTTCTCTGGCCCTTCTTGTTATCGAAATTTCTCTTTTGTTAGGGAGGGCATGGCCACGGCCACAGTCACTTCCCTGCAGAGCGCTATGCCAGCTCTAATGGTGACTTGGAGGATGGTGTGATGGAGAAACTGCAGAACGGAGAGGCTGGAGGAGCATCTTTACCCAGAGTGGAAGGAGATGTCAGAGGGGTTGGAGAAGACGACAAAATGCTGAGTACTGGGCAGACCGTACAGGTGAGAAATAAAACAACATTTCTTAAAGGAGTAGTTCACTTTTAAAAAAAAACTTTTGATGATAATTTACTCACCCCCATGTCATCCAATATGTCCATGTCTTTCTTTCTTCAGTCTAAAAGAAATGAAGGTTTTTGATGAAAACATTCCAGGATTTTCTCCATATAATGGACTTCAATGGGAACCAAACGGTTCAAGTTCCAATTGAGAGTTTCAGTGCAGCTTCAAAGGGCTTTAAACAACACCAGACGATGAATAATGGTCTTATCTAGCGAAACAATCGCTCATTTAAAAAATAAATAACAAAGTTTAAGTTTTATAAGCACAAATGCTCGCCATGTTCTGTTCTGTGATGAGCGTTCGTGACTCTCCTGTTCAAACTTGTTCATCAAAATGAACAAATCTTTTTTCGAGTCATGACTCGAAGGGTCCTAGATAAGACCCTTATTCATCGTCTGGTGTCGTTTAAAGCCCTTTGAAGCTGCACTGAAACTCTCCTTTGGACCTTGAACCGTTTGGTTCCCAATGAAGTCCATTATATGGAGAAAAACCTTAATTTCTTTTCAATTGAAGAAAGAAAGACGTGGACATCTTGGATGACATGGGGGTGAGTAAATTATAAGCAAAAGTTTTTTTAAAAGTGAACTACTCTTTTAAATGATAATTTCCAGTGCTATTCCAAATCGCACATACTAAAATAAATAAATGAAATCTGATAACAAATTTAGTACTTGTGGAGTTAATTGATTAAGCTTGAATGACTATTAACGTCCCCCATTATGTCTCGAAGACAACTTCACAATATGATGAACACTACTCCAATATATTTTTTACATTTTCATCTTTTAGTCTGTAATGTTGCTGTTTGAGCGTGAAAAGTCACTCTAATAGTAGTTATTCTCTAAATCAGTAAGCACTGTTTCTGAACTCCCTTTGAAACGCCTCGATTGTAGTCTTGAGTTTTCTTCCATGAACGTACATGTCACAGTGTTCCTCGGTTAAATAATTTCCACCAAACACATATGAAAATGTGTGAAGCCTGGTTGAGTTGTGTTAGTGTGTAGAACCTTGAAGCTGTGGGTGTGACATTTCCAAAACGCGCTCGTCACAGTTGAGTGTTCCTGGAAAGAGAGGCGTTGCAACAATGTAAATTATGTGCTTAAGAATGTGTTTTTTTTAAAACATTCGATTCAAGTATGAAAACCTATTCTTGTAAATCCCAAAAACAAAATTAAAGGAGTAGTTCACTTAAAAAAAAAAACGTTTGCTGATAATTTACTCACCCCCATGTCATCCAAGATGTCCATGTCATTCTTTCTTCAGTCGAAAAGAAATTAAGGTTTTTGATGAAAACATTCCAGGATTTTTCTCCATACAATGGACTCTACTGGGAACCAAACAGTCCAAGGTCCAAAAGACAGTTTCAGTGCAAACTGCAAACTGTTCAAAAGGGCTTTAAACGATTCCAGACGATGAATAAGGGTCTTATCAAGGGAAATGATCTGTCTTTTTTTAAATATAAATAAGTTTAAGTTTTATAAGCTCAAATGGTCGCCTTGCTATGTTCTGTGATGCGCATTCGTGACTCTCCTGTTCCATCAAAATGAACAAATCTTTTTCCGTGTCAATTCGATCATTTAATGACTCGAAAAATAGATTTGTTCATTTTGATGAACAAGTTCAAACAGGAGAGTCACGAACGTGCATCACAGAAAGGAGCAAGACTAGCATTAGTGCTTATAAAACTTAAACTTTGTTATTTATTTTTTAAATGAGCGATCGTTTCGCTTGATAAGACCCTTATTCACCGTCTAGAATCATTTAAACTTAAAGCCCTTTGAACAGTTTCCAGTTTGCAGTGAAACTGACTATTGGACCTTGAACCATTTGGTGGCCAGTAAAGTGCATTATATGGAGAAAAATTAATTTCTTTTCGACTGAAGAAAGAAAAAAATGGATATCTTGGATGACATGCGAGTAAATTATCAGCAAAAGTTTTTTTAAAGTGACCTACTCCTTTAAGACTCTGAAAAAGAGCATAATATGGCCTCTTTAAGATTAATGTCATGCCAGAATTACTGTAATTATGGATTTCCAACTTCTAAAAACGGTCCAGGACTTTTTCTAATATTCATAATTACAACTCTGAATTCAATGAACTCTAATGGCTAATGATGGCATGTATGGTTTCAACAGCCAAGGTACTCGAGTACCGCTGCACACTTTGATGTCATTTTAGTATGCCACATTTTCTAAATTAATATAATGTGTTTCAAGAGCATATAGAAGTGAATTAATATTAGTGCTTTTGCTTTCATTAACATCAAAGCCTGTCATGTTGCAAGCGTTGCCATGAACACATTTTTCTGGTTCTGAGGATGTGACCAGCATCTTAGTGTTGTCAGCTTGTAATTACCATCAGTTCAGCACATCTTGAGTGCGGCATGATTAATCAGCACTGTTCATCAGTAGTGTGTGTGGGGGTTTTTTAAGGAAAAAAAAGGCATAATTTTCATTATAAGGCATCAATCTCTAACGCATTGTTTCTTATGTGAGCTAAAAGAACCCTACAGGAGCTAAAAGAAGATGTTCCACAATTCAGTCAAATGCTACTGGCTATTAATTAGACATGGTCCTCACTGCAGAACATGAAATCCACGGGGAGGAGTCGGATCCAGATCCAACTCCTCCCACCTTAGATATACCTAAACCTACCCAGCTCCACCCCCTGATCCCTAAACCCACCCCTAAACCTACCCAACTAATCCGACTCCGCCCCCTGGATCTTGCGTACTGCAATGAGGTGCTACTGATTAATTACACTACCTTGCAAATATTTGTGGTCAGTAGGATTTTTTAAAGAAAATTATGCTTTTATTCAGCAAGTACAAACGAAATAAAAACTCATTATTTTATTACAAAATATTTCTATTTCAGACCAATGCTGTAATTCTAAACTTCATATTCATCAAATGTTAATTGAGCACCGAATCAGCATATTAGAACGAATTCTGAAGGATCATGTGACAAATTCAGGAATACATAACTGTTTTCAGTTTGATTATGTTTTGAAGTGTAATTTCAAATTGTAGTAATTTCATAGTATTACAGTTTATAAAAAGAATGTTGATCAAATAAATGCAGCATTGATGAGTATAAGCATAAAAAGATCTCCCCCAAACGTTTGAACCGAAGTGCATATTGACGACTTTTGTTTGTGTTCCTGACGCAGGACTCTCAGAGTTCAGGTGGTGCTGGAACGGGTGGATGTTATTGGCTGAAGGGCAGGGCATACTCTGACATCGCTACTCTGGCGTGGATGATCACTTTGAGCGACGGTCTCCATAATTTCATAGATGGTTTGGCTATCGGAGCCTCCTTCACTGCTTCTGTGTTCCAGGGCATCAGTACGTCGGTGGCAATTCTATGTGAGGAGTTTCCACATGAGTTGGGTGGGTAGAACTGCTTCTTTAACCCTTCTGTTAATATGACCAATCAAAAATGGCCATAAACATGCTGAATGTGTTGCTGTGATGCAGGTGATTTTGTAATCTTGTTAAATGCTGGCATGAGCATCCAGCAGGCGCTGTTCTTTAACTTCCTGTCAGCGTGCTGCTGTTATCTGGGCATGGGCTTCGGCATTCTGGCTGGAAACAACTTCTCGCCTAACTGGATCTTTGCTCTTGCCGGGGGCATGTTCCTCTACATTGCACTGGCTGATATGGTAAGAGACTTCATGCTGGCTTTTAATGAACTGGTTTTTGGATTTGATGAATTTGATTGATTCCTAAAGGGGAGTTTCTATGATTAGTGTGGTGTAAAAGAAGTTAAAGTGGTAGTTCGCCCACAATCAAAATTCTGTCATCATTTACTCACCCTTATATTGTTTTAAACCTGTTTCTTTGTTCTGTTGAACACAAAAGAATATATGTTAAAGAATGTTGGGAAATGATTTATCAAAGAATCCTGGGGGAATTCAGTTCCCACAAAAATATTAAGCAAGTTTTTAACATTGATAATAAGAAGAAATGTTTCCTGAGCACTAATCAGCACATTAGAATGATTCATGTGATACAAATAAATGATATTTTACTATATGTTATGTCCTTGGTGCGCATTGAGACTTGAAATATACTTAAAGTCCCCGTGAAATCAAAATTGAACCTATTTACTTTGTTAGCGCATATTACTAGTCTTGTGGTGAACAATTAATCCGTGCAAGTAAAAATATATTTAAAAAATGTTTTACCTTGGTAATCTTTAATCAAAATCTGAAAAGTTACTTCCGTTTCTTTTTCTGATAACGTAGGTTTCACAACTTGGGTGGGGAAACGCTTAACCACTCCCCTCAAACTGTTAGTTTGCTATGAGCGAGAGATGGAGAGGAGGAGCGCTAGAGTAAAACCCTGCCCTCTGTTCAATATTCCGTTTCACTTGGAAATACGTCACAGCACTGGAGAAAAATCGTTTGCAGCTTCCGGTTCACGGGGACTTTAATATACTTAATATAAATATAATATACTTGAAATTGACTTGACATGAAATATAGTTCCTGATCTCAAACTTTAAAACGTTAGCGTGTACGCATTTGAATTTCCAGAGTCTAACTTGATAACCATGAAATCAAAGCCTGCCATTACCCATTCTGTTGATTTGTATAAGGATTCTTATAATCCATGTGTCTCCATATTCCTTTGCAGTTTCCAGAGATGAACGAGGTGAGTCGTGAGGAAGAGGAGGCCGGAGGAAGTGGCTGTCTGCTCACTTTTGCCATCCAGAACGCAGGACTGCTCACAGGGTTTGCCATCATGCTTATACTCACCATCTACTCAGGACAGATACAGATTGCATAGCGGAGGACCTAAATACAAACTAGGACCGTGAGGGATTAACTCAGCACCTGGACTAAAACCTGAGACCTACTGGGACCTCCAGACTTAAACATGAGCCAGCTGTGCTGGCTTGTTTTAAAACGTTTGCCCAGCTGGACTAGGTCATGGCATACATCGAAATGATATGGGCTCAAACCCTAGACTGTTTGAATGAAGCTAGAATTGACTGACCTGTGAATTTTGCTTTAAATTCGTCCAAATCCCAGACCTGTGGAGGGATGGATGCTTTACCATTCATCTAGTTTAGGCCTTCTCTCGTTCTTTTGCCACAAAGCTTTAGGACACAATGATGTCCCTGTACTGTGTGGTTTCCAGAACCCTTACATACACATTTTGGTATATTTGTAATTGATTTCTAATGTTATTTTTGTTCTTTCTCTCAGAGACAGACCAGCTTTTGTGTTCCTGAACATGAGGATTAGAGTATTGTCCACTGACTGACATGTTACAGATAACTTGACTCATTTTACTGACATTTTGTCAAATGCAGGTTGTTTCCGATGCTTCAAACCAAATGGTTTTGTTTATTAAATAGAAAAACTCTAAACAAAAAAAGACCAGTTTTTCCAATCTAAGTGACAAAATATAGATATACTGTAGGCTTGTTAGTTGACGCTCATTCTATTAAGCTGAACGAAGTAGGTCACTTTAATCAATGGTAACTCTGAGCTGTTGAATAAGTAGCTTTTAGTGTAGATACAAAATGTATCCATACTTAATTTCTCCCCTCAATGTCATTCCATAATAGCAAGCAAAATTCTTGAAAAGGATTCTTTTTTTATAGAATTGTTTTTTTTTATACCTCTTTAACAAAATGGCTGTGACCAAGTTTCTTCTAGAAAAATCTCCTTTAACTTTATGTCCATTTATGACCAGAAAAATTGCTGCACATTTTAATGTATGTTATTTGCATAACCTTATTAATATTAATTGACAGAGAGAAAATAGATCACCCCACTTCGGTTTATATTTGCTTAACCATTTATGATGATGATGATGATGATTAATTAAATAATAACTACTCCCAAATCTCAACTTATAATATATTTTTTTAATAATATTTTTCCGCATCCTTTCATTTAATCTGAATGCAGTACTCTTCATATTTTAAGAAATAATTGGGAAATGCAAGCAAAATGTGTGCATGAAGGTACAATAATATGATCATTCCTTATAACTTTTCCTGGTAATACTTTAGAATAAGGTCCCATTGTTTAACTTTAGTTAACTACATTAGTAAACTTAACTAACAATGAAAAATACTTCTAAAACATATAATAACTTAATGTTCATGCATATTATAAGTTCATATTAAATTATTAAATCGAAAGGATCTGCTAATATCATTTAATGAACCTGAGCTAACAGGAACTAACTATAAACGGTTGCATTTGTATCAACTAACGTTAACAAAGATTTATAAATACTGTTGTAGCCCGGTGAGCCCTTGAGCCCTAAATTCACTAAATTACTGTTGGAAAGAAATGTTTATTTACATTTATCAATCTGTGTATTTTACTTATTCTGTGCCTTTACAGTGTTTTCAGATGTATGTATATAGTTAAATATTTGTATATAATATTATTTAATGTTTAATGTTTTATTTACGTACTCACGTATGACGCAATGAAGGGGCGTGGGGTGGTGAAGGAGGAAGAAAGAGAGAAGACGAGTCGGAGGAGAAAAGAGGATTGTAGAGGCTGAATAAAGGGATTTTCACACGATAATCCTGTAATTACAGACTGAATCCGTCATTAGTATTTGTATTTTGCTAGTAATAACTTTATTTAGCAGTTATTGGTGATATTCGTCATGGATTTCACTCAGCACGTTTACTCCATGCGGTCGTGCGGTGATTAGCACGGAGGACGAGCCGGATCAGATTCATCAGAGTGGAGGCCGACCAGATAGCGCTCCAGGTGACCGGAAAAGCCTGGAGTTCCTCTGGCAACGAGGGATAGATCGCCACAACAGATAGCGCTCCAGGTGACAGGAAAAGCCTGGAGTTCCTCTGTTGCCTCGCGGGAGAGAAAGACAGCCGCTCGGGTGAGCCAACGCCACGACATCATCATCATCATCGTCGCGGGACTCGTCGCGTTCTGGAAAACATCAGGCCTGCAACGTTGGGTGTGTGTGTGAGTGAGAGCGTGATTGTGGGCCCACTTAAGTGAGTTTAATCTAAGTTACTGATTATTCATTGGGTTTATTTCCAATTGGAAGACTGTGTTATTGAGTTGTGCATTCATATCTTTCAGGGAGTTTAACACTTGTGAAGTGTTGGGTTTATTTCAACAAATTGTAACTCATTGAAAAGGATTTAATTTGATATTTTATTTTATTTTATTTTGAAAGAGTGTGTTTTCCCATTTTTATTACTTTTCACATTGCTTTATTTTATTTATTGATTTAGTCAAATATATATAAAGACTCATCAAACCAGTATTGGATTCAATAGTCTTTATTGCTGCTGAAGGGAATGGTAAATACATTTGATTATCCCAGGTAAGCAAAACAGTGAAACATCTATTTACCCAGGCCCCAGCTTTAATATAGCGGGTATCATTACTGGGGTTACATAAATTGGAGGCCCCGCTGGGATTCCATTTCCCTTATTACTACAGCAGCATTAATTGAGAAAAAAAAAAGTTTCTAGTACAAAGTAACAGTTTAGCTCTAGCTATGGCTCATTCGCAGACTCCTTTCTCAGTCCCTGACTTAAAAAGTTGGTGTCGAGGTGAAGGCATCGATCCAGATTATGCCATCATTGTGAGTGGAATTCCAGAAGAGACGGATGTTTCTAAAATTGAAGAGACTATGCATTCTATTAAAGCCCTTGGAAGAGTCAGGGTAAGAGGACGGATGTATAGCCAATCATCTCAGTCTCTGATAGTGCTCTGTGAATGTCGTGAGAAGGTGCCTGCAGAGAGACTCCCTCTGGATGTATTGCCTGCTGATGGATCAGACCCATGGATCCTGAGTGCTAAGGGAATGGAGGGTAGTGACGCAGGTTCACCTAACTTGTTAAATGCTTCAACGCCTGAGTCTATCATCAGGGCAGTGGGTGAATTGCTTGCTAAAACCACCAAAACCTCAAGTGATAACAGTTCCTTCAGACGGCTGAGAACCTTTTCAGGTATCACTCCCCTTCCAGCTGGAGAGGATAATTTAGAGAATTGGATGGAACAAGCAATGCTCATGATTGAGGAAAGTGATCGTTCCGAAAAAGAAAAGAAGTTAAGGATTGTGGAGAGTTTGCGTGGACCAGCCTTGGAGATTATTCAAGCAGTAAGGTTTACCAATGCTGAAGCATCTCCAAAAGAGTACTTAACAGCTATAGAAAGTGCTTTTGGGAGCTCAGAGTCTGGTGAAGATCTGTATTTCAAGTTCAGAGCACTACGGCAACGTCATGGAGAATGCTTGTCGGATTTCCTGAGGAGGCTGGAGAAAATCTTAATCAGAGTTGTACAAAAGGGAGGGCTATCTGCCCAGTCTGCTGGAAAAGCCCGTCTGGAGCAACTCATTAGAGGAGCAACCCAGTCTGACATTTTGCTGCTTCAGTTACGGATAAGGGAACGTAAGAGTAACCCACCTGATTTCCTAGATCTGCTACAGGAGATTCGGGAAGAGGAGGTACGAGAAGCTGAAAGACGAAGGTCTAATCCAACAGTTCGTCAAGTGCAAGTTGGAAGTGAAAATAACGAAACCCCATTCTTTCAAGAGCTCGCAACTGAGATCAAAGACTTACAAACTATGGTGGCAGAGTTAACCGTTAAGTCAAAGGATGATGCGATTTCTGAAAAGGAACCAAAAAACCCGCCATCATTGAAGTTAATGGATGAAAGTTGTGAAGTACAAGCTTTGAAGAAAGAAGTGAAAAAACTTAGACAACAAGTGAAAGTGATGGCTGTGCAATCGACACCTAAAGCGGAGAAAGAAACTACTGCAGAGAGAAACGATGCATGTTTCGTGAAATTCACCCGATCAAAAGTACCCGGATCTTCAAAGAGCGCAGAAGATTACTTCTGCTACAGGTGTGGAGGTGACGGACACATTGCTTCCAAATGCAAAGCTCCTGTAAATGAGAAGAAAGTGATTCAGAAACTCATTCAATCTTTGCGGAAGGCTAAAGGGAAACAGAGGTGTGAGGAGGATCCTGAAGAGGAATATAACTGCTCTGTGAAGAGAAGCGCGGTTCAAGTCAAACCAACCATCAGTATCCCAGAAGGACTAGTGGGACCATCTTCCGTTATTCCGGTGAAGGTAAATGGAACGCCTTGTCAAGCTTTGCTGGATAGTGGATCAGTGGTAACCATTGTATTTGAAGAATGGTATAACCAACACCTGGCTGATACTCCGATTCACCCTATTTCTGGACTAGCTGTCTGGGGCTTGAGTGATTCCAGTTTTCCATATCGTGGCTATGTGGAAGTAGAGCTGCAATTTCCGGAGAAGTTGACAGGAGTGCAACAGTCCATCAGTGTACTGGCATTAGTGTGTCCAGAGCCTCATGGACCCAAACAGGTTCCATTACTCATTGGTACCAATGCTAGTATGTTCCAACGGTTGGCACAGCTTTGTAAAGAGTCTTCTGGAGTAGACATTGTTCGTACGATGCCAGTAAATCTTCAGAAATCAAAGACGTTCAGAATGGAAGCCAGAGAACAGAGAAACGCAGAAGATGCTGTGGCAGAAATCCAATGGTCAGGTCCAGGCCCACTCCGTATTCCACCAAGGAGTGAGTGTCAAGCTACATGCAAAGTCAAGGTGATGCAATCCATTGACAAGAGCATTTTAGTTGTTGATCAACCGTCAACTTCTAGTAGTCCTGCTGAGATACTAGTAAAGCCTACTATCGTTCCCTCATCAGCGATCCAAGTGAACCGATTTCCTGTGTTACTGAGGAATGTTTCGCAGAAGGAAGTTTGTATTCCTATGGGTTCTGTGGTGGCGCACGGTTTTACCACCGAAGTGGCTACTACTGTGGAGAAAGACCATTCAGCAAAGTCATCACCTGTAGATCCATGCTTGTTTAATTTCGGAGATTCACCGATTCCACAACATTGGAGGGATAGGCTATCTCAAAAACTGGCAGAGAGAACTAATGTATTTTCGCTCCATGAATGGGATGTGGGATGTGCGAAGGGAGTGGAACATCACATTCGGTTGAGTGACAACACCCCATTTCGAGAGAGATCCCGTAGGCTTGCGCCTGCCGACATTGATGACATACGCCGTCATCTTCATGAGTTGTTGGCCGCTGGAATTATCAAAGAGTCCAGGAGCTCATATGCTTCCCCTATTGTTGTGGCCAGGAAGAAGAACGGAACGGTGCGTATGTGTATCGACTATAGAACCCTAAATACAAGAACCATCCCAGATCAATACACTGTGCCAAGGATTGACGAAGCTTTAGATTGTCTTACGGGCAGCAGATGGTTCTCCGTTTTAGACCTGCGGAGCGGGTATTATCAGATCCAGATGGCTGATGAAGATAAGGACAAGACCGCTTTCATTTGTCCCCTTGGGTTCTATCAGTTTGAAAGGATGCCGCAAGGAATCTCTGGAGCCCCTGCTACGTTCCAGAGATTAATGGAGAAGGCCGTAGGGGATATGAATCTGCTGGAAGTACTTGTGTACTTGGACGATCTTATAGTGTTTGGCAAAACACTAGAAGAACATGAAGAACGTCTGCTAAAAGTCCTTGATAGACTTGAAGAAAGTGGATTAAAAGTTTCACTTGACAAGTGTCAGTTCTGTCAACCTCAGGTAAAATATGTGGGGCATATCATTTCTGAGAAGGGTATTGCCACTGATCCAGCAAAGGTTGAAGCTGTGACCAATTGGAAGCAACCTACTGATTTGAAATCCCTCAGATCATTCCTGGGATTTTGTGGGTACTACAGGCGATTCATAGCGAACTACTCCGCTATAGTCAGACCCCTTACTGAGCTTACCAAAGGATATCCGCCTACTCAGCATGGGAAGAGTGCTGCAAAGAACAAAGGGATGTACTACAAGGAGTCTGAAGCTTTTGGGGGTAGGTGGACAGAAGAATGTACAGAGGCATTCCAGAAGATCATTCGTTGTCTTACTAACGCACCTGTCTTGGCATTTGCTGATTCAAGCAGGCCCTACATTCTGCATGTCGACGCCAGCCTGAATGGTTTGGGAGCAGTTTTAAACCAGGAGTACCCAGAAGGCTTAAGGCCAGTAGCATTTGCCAGCCGCAAGCTGAAGTCATCTGAACAGCGTTACCCTGTCCACCAACTTGAGTTTTTAGCACTCAAGTGGGCAGTGGTAGACAAGTTTCATGATTACTTGTATGGTGCACGATTTACAGTAAGGACAGACAACAACCCACTTACTTACATCCTTACCACTGCAAAACTCAATGCAGCGGGTCACCGGTGGTTAGCTGCACTATCCACCTACAACTTCAACATACAGTATAAACCTGGAAAAAACAACATCGACGCTGATGCTCTATCGCGCAACTTTTCTTCCACTACAGAAGAACAAGATTGGCAGGAAATATCACCTTCTGGTATTCAGGCCCTGTGCAAAACGATGAATACTCGACAATGTGTAGAGCAGTTGGGAGTGTCGCCTGAAGTCATACCTGAATGCTATGCCTTTCCCACCAGACTAGACATTGGTTCTCTGGAGCATTTGAGTTCCCATGACTTAATGCAAGCTCAGGAAGAAGATCCTGCTATTTCTCCAGTGAGACATGCTGTGAAAAAAGGGCAGTTGTTTTCATTATCCAGGGACAAAGATCCTGAAGTACACTTACTACAGAAAGAGGGATCCAAACTTGAAGTAAGAAGAGGACTATTATTCCGGGTGGTACGGAGACAACAACATGAAAAATGTCTTCAACTTGTTTTACCGCAAAAGTATCGATCTATGGTCTTACAGTCCCTACATGATGAGACTGGCCATCTAGGAGTAGATAAGACCACTGCTCTAATAAAAGATCGTTTCTATTGGCCAAAGATGTCAAATGAAATTGACCAGTATGTGAAGAACTGCGGAAAGTGTATTCTTCGTAAGACACAACCCCAAAGAGCTGCCTCGTTGAATCAGATAACCAGCAATGGTCCCATGGATCTTGTTTGTATCGATTTCTTGTCTCTGGAGCCTGACTCAAAAGGAGTGTTCAACATCCTTGTAGTCACTGATCACTACACTAGGTACGCTCAAGCTTTTCCGACAAAGGACCAAAAAGCTCTCACGGTTGCCAAAGTGTTATGTGAAAGGTATTTTGTTCATTACGGATTACCAGCACGTATACACTCGGATCAGGGACGTGACTTCGAAAGCAAGTTAATTCGTGAGTTGCTGAAAACGTTGGGGATTCAGAAGTCAAGAACGACTCCATATCATCCTCAGGGGGATCCGCAGCCTGAGAGATTCAATAGAACTTTGCTGTCGATGCTTGGGACCCTTGACAAGTCTCAGAAGCAAAAGTGGAGTCAGCATGTCAGTCAACTAGTACATGCTTATAATTGTACGCGAAACGACGCAACTGGATATTCCCCCTATGTCCTCATGTTTGGACGGGAAGCAAGACTCCCAATTGATCTCTGTTTCTCTGTCTCATCTGAAGGCGAAGCCGAAAGTTACCAGCGATATGTATCTAAGCTAAGAACAGATCTAAAAAGGGCCTACCAAGTAGCTTCAGATGCTGCAGACAAGAGCCACCAGAAGAACAAAAGACTTCATGATAAAAGAGTTCGAGATCAAGTACTTGAAGAAGGAGATCGGGTTCTAATGAGAAATCTAGGAGTCGCTGGAAAGAACAAGCTGGGAAACAAATGGAGTTCCTTACCGTATGTGGTAGTTAGTAAGATGCCAAACTTACCTGTCTATCGGATAAAACCTGAGAAAGGTAAGGGACCTGTCAAGACATTGCATAGAAATCACCTTCTGCCAATCGGATACCTGGTGAGATTGCCAAAAGAGACAGAAGAAAAGAAAGTACCTCAGAGACCAGCGACAAGGTCCCAGACTCTTCAGCAACCTCTGCTCCATGAATCAGGAACAGCCGAGGTATCTGTGGAAGGAAGTTATGATGAGGATGAGTTATCCTCAGATTGCGAGGATGGGGATGCATACATACCTCAAGAAACCATGGAAGAACTTCGAAGACTACCAGAATCCCAGAATCTGAGATCTGTCCTGCAGGAAAGAAAAGTGTCTGTTCCTGTAGATAGTGAACCATTCAGGAGCTGTGAGCGGAAAGAAATATGCTCTATTGAGGATTCTGAGCCAAAGATGATGGATGATACTCTGGAAAGGGAAAGACCTGATAATGTAACAATGCAAGAAGTTGAAAGACCTAGCTCTCCGGTGGTAGAAGGGAATAACTTACCTTTTCCTGAGGAACCTGACGGTGAAGAGAATCCAAATGGTCTGGAGCCTGCTAGAGAAATTAGGTCTAAACGAGAAATAAAGCCTGTAGTAAAACTCAGTTATGATGAGTTGGGTAAATCTACAAACCGCCCAATATATACCATTACCCATGGTATGCCAGTGCACTGCAGTTTTATTTCAGAGGGTAGGAGAAGTAATTGTAACACTGTTTGGTGCCACCCTCTTGCTACTTGCCGTAAATGTAGTAGAGTACCTGAGAGGAAGAGAATTAAACACCTGTAAAGTCCCAAAAGTTTGATGAGGACCTCAAACATTTAGAAGGGGGAGGGTGTAGCCCGGTGAGCCCTTGAGCCCTAAATTCACTAAATTACTGTTGGAAAGAAATGTTTATTTACATTTATCAATCTGTGTATTTTACTTATTCTGTGCCTTTACAGTGTTTTCAGATGTATGTATATAGTTAAATATTTGTATATAATATTATTTAATGTTTAATGTTTTATTTACGTACTCACGTATGACGCAATGAAGGGGCGTGGGGTGGTGAAGGAGGAAGAAAGAGAGAAGACGAGTCGGAGGAGAAAAGAGGATTGTAGAGGCTGAATAAAGGGATTTTCACACGATAATCCTGTAATTACAGACTGAATCCGTCATTAGTATTTGTATTTTGCTAGTAATAACTTTATTTAGCAGTTATTGGTGATATTCGTCATGGATTTCACTCAGCACGTTTACTCCATGCGGTCGTGCGGTGATTAGCACGGAGGACGAGCCGGATCAGATTCATCAGAGTGGAGGCCGACCAGATAGCGCTCCAGGTGACCGGAAAAGCCTGGAGTTCCTCTGGCAACGAGGGATAGATCGCCACAACAGATAGCGCTCCAGGTGACAGGAAAAGCCTGGAGTTCCTCTGTTGCCTCGCGGGAGAGAAAGACAGCCGCTCGGGTGAGCCAACGCCACGACATCATCATCATCATCGTCGCGGGACTCGTCGCGTTCTGGAAAACATCAGGCCTGCAACGTTGGGTGTGTGTGTGAGTGAGAGCGTGATTGTGGGCCCACTTAAGTGAGTTTAATCTAAGTTACTGATTATTCATTGGGTTTATTTCCAATTGGAAGACTGTGTTATTGAGTTGTGCATTCATATCTTTCAGGGAGTTTAACACTTGTGAAGTGTTGGGTTTATTTCAACAAATTGTAACTCATTGAAAAGGATTTAATTTGATATTTTATTTTATTTTATTTTGAAAGAGTGTGTTTTCCCATTTTTATTACTTTTCACATTGCTTTATTTTATTTATTGATTTAGTCAAATATATATAAAGACTCATCAAACCAGTATTGGATTCAATAGTCTTTATTGCTGCTGAAGGGAATGGTAAATACATTTGATTATCCCAGGTAAGCAAAACAGTGAAACATCTATTTACCCAGGCCCCAGCTTTAATATAGCGGGTATCATTACTGGGGTTACACTGTAATAAATGTTCTGTGCTGGGAAGATTGCCTTCGAATTCCAAAAAAGTTAGCAACGTAATCCATTACGCTACACACATTCAAGCTAATATAATCTGACTACTTTTGACCTATAACTCATTTATCACATTGAATTGAATAGGATAATATTGTACCATATTGATTTAGCAAAAAAATATATATATATATATCACTCTATATCAACAACATGAAATGCATTAAATATTACATTACGTCAGGGTTTCCCATGGACTAAAATCTCATTACAAGTACCGGTACTTAAATCTTGGAATCTGATTATGTAATCCAGTTACTTCCCAGCATTGTAAATGTATTAGTCATCGGTAGTTAATGCATTGAAGTTAACAAATGGAACCTTATCATAAAGTGTTACCATTTTCCTTTATATATATATATAGAACTACATTACACTAGAGCTCTTTGCAAATTTAGCATCTAGACTGTCAGGACTCACTTGAATCCTTTTTGAATACCATTTAAAGCTGAATTGTAATTTCTGTGGCACTAGTTTATTCAAAAGTTTTTGCAAAATTCCGACTTCTGTTTGTTCGGATAGGCTTCCTGAACACTACCATTGGTCACCACCTCAAATTCATCAGTCTTGCTGTGATCAGCAAATGAAAATTACACTTCAGCTTTAAAATGACTTACAAGTTGATTAGGAGTATTAATCTTATACAGTGCATATGGTCTACAGATATGTTCAAATTCTATGCAGCAAAATACAATTTAAATAGTTAGAGCAAACTATGAGATTATTTAGAAAATGATCTTGTGCTTCAGATCAACCTTTATGAAGATGTTTGTCTTCCACAAAAATATATATTCTTCCATTGCTTAATACAGCTAGTTATATTCATATCTGCTATAACACTGCATAAGAATTGAACCGAACACCCCAGTATGCGGTTTAGCAAATAGCTACAAGATCATTCTGTTTGAAATGTATGATCTGAGTGTAAAAGTGTCAGGGTCGTATTTGCATTTTTTGTGCATTTAGACTATCAGCGTTACTTTTTTCTGTAAAGCCCCTTTGTCTGATGAGTGTATGTAGAAGTTGCATTCAGCTTTGTGTGTGCAGTACATGTTATAGAAACCATTATTTCAGCTGGCGTCTTATTGCTATGCATTAAAACATCCTTTTAAGTGAATTTATGCCTTAAAGAGAGGAGGTAGTCATTTACTAAAGGTTTTTGTACATCATTTTAAATTCAGTCATATTTAAAGATTTGTTAGTGTAGTGTGTGAATGTCTGTTTGTGATTTTGCAATTGTTTTTTGTCATCAGTAATTGTATTTAAATAAGAGGGAAGCTGTTTTTAAATTGTGTTGTATGAGAGCATGTGAGCAAATCAGCATCTCATTGTTTTCGGGGTTTTTTTCGTAGTGGATGGAGGCCAGTGTAGGCTACCTGGTTATGATGAAGGCATTATGTTAATTACTGTAAACATCTCAAGTGTTTTGTGACTCATACCTGTGCAACATGCGAAATATGATTGCTGGTGGCATTTTGTTTGTATGTTTGTTTTGAATTATTAAGCCATGGTTTTTAAGTTCATCATTTGTGCAATGAAAAAAAAACATGATCCAGAACTGAAAGCTGTTGTTTCTCCTTCATTTGTATGGTCTATTATTGTATGATATTTTAACTATACAAATGATAACATTGATTTTTATAAGCAACTTGTATTATTGGTCGCAGACAATAATTCAGCTACTACGTTTAAGATCACATGAGTTCAGTTAAGTGAAGTACTCTTCATCAGGTTTGTGATTTAATGTGCTTTGAAACATCCTTAGATTCTTGATTTATCTATAAATATTGCTGCTAAATAAAGAACTGATCGAAACTGTGCTCAAGCTGGAAGGTGTTTTTAGCTGCGTTCATAAAATACTTTCTCTTTGTGGCTTACTTTGAAGACTTTTGGGTCTTTGGGTTGCATTTAAACTTGTAAAAACATCTATGTTTTTTTTTTCTTTCTTTCTTTTTTTATTGTGGTAGGCTATATTTGTCCTCAAATTTGTATCAGCTAAAGCTATGTGTGTGTGTTTAACGGCGTTTCTGTTTACCCTCACGAGTGACAAGCTGTCGAGCTCTTCAGTGGATCACACACCCTTCAGAAAAGCGTTAAGTAGTTTACAATATTACAACTTAATACGAAGATTCCTTCAACATTTAGTCAACTGAAAGATGATTATAATACTAATAATAACGTTACCCCCGTCTACTAATGATTGTGAATCATAACTCAGAGGGCAGTCACTTCGTTGGCGCTATGGCTGTGAATCATGTCAGGACAGTAGTCGACTGATGCGCTGAAAGATTATTTTATTCAAGCAAATAACTACTTATTTATTTACTTGTTTAAAAAGACTTTGATTTTGAAGCTTTATTTTGGGACATTCCCGTTATCGTCACATCTCACACACGTCCAACTGGTGTGTCCCTACTGGTCCTTTAACTGTTGCACGAGGTACAAGTTCAATACTTTATAATTCCATTAAATGTGAACGTGCAATGTGATAATGCAAGGCAGATAGCAGCATTACAAGAAATAACTGATAAATGCATATGTCTTGTGCCAGGACTGTCATTTATTGCCTTTTCCCTGCAGTAGCGAGTCCTTGACTGTAAACAGTTACAAGGTACGTTTAGAGAGAGAGCGAGAGACCTTTGTCACAATGTCATGACTAAGAGACCAACACACACACACACACACACACGCGTGTTTTATACCGTGTTTGCATACGACGACTTAAGTTGATATTAATAACATCTCGGGTTATTCCAGCAGTCAGAAACAATGCTGTGCAAATATAAGGACAAAATCCACCTTTGTATGTTCATACTAGTGCTGTTTCTTCAGCTGTTATCCAGGACTGCAGGTAAGCTCTTCATTCATGTAGCTACTGGAGTAGGCTAATAATCAAGTGTTTTGTTACAGGCTTTGAATAAACATGTTATTCTGTCGTCTTGAGAATGCAATGCCAAGTCATATTTGTGGAGCAATTTCAGCAATGTGTCTCTGCTTGATTTGCAGCTCATTCTTGTGCCAGAAGCTGTGGTCAGAAGTTAAACACATGCTCCTGTCATGCAACATGTGAATCTCTGAAGGAGTGTTGTGCAGATTATAAACAGTTTTGCCTTGACATTGAACCACACTCCGGATCTCTGCTAGGAGGCACAGACTTTAAATTGCTCAACGTTACATTTGAGCAGAACATTAACCTCACTTGTAGGTAAGAGAGCCACACATTTGTTAATGTTCTCTGAAACTGTTCATGAACACTGCATTTTTAGAAAGTTTTTTAGGAATTTTAGGAATCCGTCATAACACAGTTTCATTAAAAAATGTATGACTTTGTTCTCTGAAACACAAAAATGTTCCAGTAGGAGAATGAAAACAATACTGTTACAGT